>CAUYQU010055116.1:0-41249 GCA_963574635.1 Cheracebus regulus
CAAGGTGGACGGATCACGAGGTCAAGATATCGAGACCATCTTGGCCAAAATGGTGGAACCACGTCTCCACTAAAAATACAAAAAAATTAGCTGGGCGTGGTGGCGCACACCTGTAGTTCCAGCTACTCAGGAGGCTGAGGCAGGAGAATTGCTTGAACCCGGGGGAGCGGAGTTTGCAGTGAGCTGAGATCACACCACTGCACTCCAGCCTGGTGACAGAGCAAGACTCCCTCTCAAAAAAAAAAAAAAAAAGTCCGGTCGGGGTGGCTCAAGCAGCTAAGCCCACAACTTAGGAAGGCGGGCAGATCACGTGGTCAAGAGATTGATACCATCCCGGCCAACATGGTGAAACCACGTCTCTACTAAAAAATACCAAAAATTAGCTGGGCGTGGTGGCACGTGCCTGTAGTTCCAGCTACTCCGGAGGCTGAGGCAGGAGAATTGCTTGAACCCGGGAGGCGGAGGTTGCAGTGAGCCGAGATCACGCCACTGCACTCCAGCCTGGTGCCTGGTGACAGAGTGAGATTCTGTCTCAAAAAAAAAATGTTAGATGCCTGGTGCTACTGGCTACTTGTGTGGTGTCAAATATTAGGTTGGTGCAAAAGTAATTGTGGTTTTTGCCATAGAAAGTAATGGCAAAACTGCAATTACTTTTGCACCAACCTAATAAGATACTTAACCTTTGAAATCTCCATTTTGGCATTTGTAAAGTAGAAATAACAAAACCTACCTTGCAGAGTTGTTGTCATTGTTACTAAACATAAACATAAGTTTTCCAGAGCATCATAAATAATAAATAGAAGTTATTGTTACTTCTCATATTATTGTCTTCCCTACTTTTTAATTTGCCATTCGTTTTCCCTCATCTCTTTTCAATTCGGCTGGCACTTATTGAATACTTATTGAATGTCATGTAAAGCTGAGTGCTTTATAAGCATTTTTGCATCTAATCCTCAAAGCAATCCTCTAAGCCAAGTACTATTATTATCCCATTTTTGAAGATGCAGATACTGAAAGTTTAGAGACTTAAGCAAACATGTTCAAGATGAGACTTCTAGGAGAAGAATTGCTCTTTGAAAGCAGAAACAAGTTCCCAATTTCTTCTGCAGGGTCTAGTTCATTGCTATACAGACAACAGATGACCAGTTTGCATTGGATGCAAGAATGAATGAAATCCTCATTTGGAATCTCAGAAGATGTAAAGAACCAACATAAAAGCCCATAGGAGAGTTAGAAAATGACTATTTTTTAGTAACTTAATATAAATGCTCTTTTGCTTTATTTTTAACTTTGAACTTAGAGATCAGTGTATTGTTTAGAGGTTCTTACGTAAGAAATCATCCAGAAATGTAGTAATTTAAAACAACAATTGTTTGTTATAGTTTGTATTTCCTGAGGGTGGTCAGGATAGCTCTGCTAATCTGTGCCAGCCTGATTGGTCTCTCTGGACTCTGCCATGCGATTGTGGTCAACTGGACGGTTGGCTAGTGCTGAATGATCTAGTATGACATACTAGTTTTCTATTGCTGCTGTAACATATGACCACAAACTTAGTGTCTTAGAATGGCACACATTTATTTTCTCATAGTTCAAAAGATTAGAAGTCTGACTGGACTGAAATTCAGATATCCACAGATCTGTGTTCCTTCTCGTGGCTTTAGAGAGAAATCTGTTTCCTTGCCTTCTCTAGATTTAGAGGTTACCTACATTCTTCATCTCATGACTCCTCCCTCCATCTTGAAAGCCAGCTACATAACATTTTCAAATCTCTCTATGACTTCTACCCTGGCTTCCAACACTCCCTGGTTTCCATTACCCATCTTCTCTGACTCTGTCTCCTGTCTCCCTTGTGATTATAATAAACTCACAAAGATGATCCAGGATAATCCTCCCATCTTAAAATCCTTAATTTAGTCACATCTTCAAAGTCCCTTTTGCCATGTAAAATAACATATTCACAGGTCCCGAGGATTAGGATATGGACATCTTTGCGGGGTAGTGAAGCCAATTTTGCCTCCCACAGACAGCTTCTCCCACCTACCTGGCAGTTGTCAGATTGCCAGCCCAGATGCTTCACTTTTCCTCCATGTGATCTCTCTTTGCCCCTGCAGGCTAGCTCATGCTCATAAAACATGGTGGTCTCAGGCCTTTAGCTCAGCAAGAGGCCAGGCTCCAATGCACAAGCACTTTTCACATTTGCTTATGTCTCTTTGACCAAAGCAAGTCACATGGCCACCCCAGGCTCAAGAGGTAGCAAAATACACCTCACCTCTTTATGCCTGGATGCAAAAAAAGGGGAAGAATTTGTGGCTATTTTTACAATTTACCAAAACGAACATAATATGTGAATGAGAACTTCTAAGACCTCCCATCTTTGGTTGGAATAATTAAGGTCTTTGCGCGGCTATTTCCTTTGCCTAGCATGCTCAAAATGCATTATCTTTTCCTGGCTAAATTATTTACCCCTTTCTTATTATAGCTTAGATACGAACACCTCCAGAAAAATTCTTCTAACCCCAAACCTCGTAGTGTTCCTGGTGCTTTATCTTAGTGCTTTCATCATACTAAGT
Organism: Cheracebus regulus; assembly: GCA_963574635.1. Classification (NCBI taxonomy): domain Eukaryota; kingdom Metazoa; phylum Chordata; class Mammalia; order Primates; family Pitheciidae; genus Cheracebus; species Cheracebus regulus. Next base: position 2,571 of record CAUYQU010055116.1, read on the forward strand.
ACTTACCCCTAATATAGCATTTAGTACTCTGTATTGAAGTCACCTGTTTATCTTCTTGCCTTTCAGCCTAGACCAGAAGCTTCTTGTGGACAAAAAAATGGGTCTAGTTGTTCACACTTTCTCTGTGACTTAGCAATGTGTCTTGCATATAGTAGGCTAAAAAGGTTTTATTAAATAAATGTATTAACAAATATTCTATAAACTCCAATTACAGAGTTTTACCTAGTCTTTTATCCTGTAATTAATATCAATGTTTTTGTTTTTAAATATATTTCTTTACTTAATGAATCTTTAATTCCATAATTCTTTTTCCCTCCTTTGGAACCCAGCCTTTTATTGATCAGCTAAATAAGAAAGGAAGGAATTTCTAGTACTAAACATCAGTCATAGAATAATTTTCCTTGGAGTAAAAAGCTAAATTGTGATTTTGGTACCTTGATAATATACAAACTGATTGTGTGACATTTAGGAAATCCACAAATTACTGCGAAAGATGCTGATTTGCAAACTAGACATCTCTAAGGCTGTCTTCAGCTGGGGGGCCAGTCAAATTTAGGAGCTCAGGGATAACTTGACTGATATTCCTTCAAACTAAAACTAAAATTAAAGCTGAGATATTTTGGGATGTTTCCAGGAAGGTCTTAAGAGGCTGCCTGATTGCTGTTAATACATAAGGCAGAAGGCAAAGATTTCCAAAATTACATGACTCAAGGGCTAAGACTCCAGAACTGCAGACACAACATGAGTAAGCAGACCACTCCAAATTGCCAGTGGAATTAAGAAATTAAAAAGGAGATGGTGAGTTACAAGAAACAGAGCTTGTTTGGGGAATGGATACTCTGTGTGCCTGTAACCAAGAAAGCCAGTTATAATATAAGCTAAAATGATATATACAGATGTTTAGTATAACGAAATGACCAAGGAGGAACCCACCCCTGTGTTAATTCTCCAGTGTAATATGTAATGTTCTATGGACCACACTTGGAATATGGGTGGTTGCCCTGTACATTTTTTAGCTCAGGTAATGGTATTTTTATAACCTGAATTATGAAGGACAAAAATGTATAAAGACAGGATTGAAGTCCAAAGACAATCTAGTCGGCCAATGTTTAACTATCTTGAGAGTGTTTCTATGCCAATGTTAAAACTGTCACAGTTAATGTATTGAATATTTTGCATAATCTCAGTTTATCAAACCTTAAAACAGATCACAGTTTAACAACAATAACAACAAATTCTAGGCTTTTTGAGAAAGGTTCTGAATGCTAAGCCTGCAAGGAGAATATACCATAAAAGGCACATTCTTGTCTATTTGGAACTTATTCATGAACTCACCCATGCAAATTGGCTACAGCCTATACGTTGTCATTAATTTTGAAATCTTGCATTTAAAAATTCGATGACATAATTCATTTAATCTTGGTGACAACACTGATATGTGGGCACTATTATTATACTCATTTTTCAAATGCAAACTTGGCATCAAACATTTAGCTAATTGTCTAAGGTTATATAATTATCATATAACATACTTGGATCTATCATATAACATACTTGATTCCTAAACCTGTTCCCTCAACCCAAGCACTACACTGTCTCTCTTAAAATATATCATGTCACTTGTCCTAAAGTGTATATTTAGCCTGGATACACTTGGAGAATTTGGAAACATCCTAATACAGTCATTTCAATTTAACAAATACTCCTTGAGCTCATGTTAAGTATGAAGTTGTTTATTAGGCTTCTCCCCATCCCCCTTAAAAAAAAACTCATGAAACATGTATATCAAGTGATGGTTTACTAGTTTTATAATTTCTCTTAAAATAATTTTACAATTGCCTCATTAACTAATAGAGGGAAGTGTAACTCTGCATCCACAAACTTAGACATGTAGGAAATAATACGTATTCATTATAATTCAACCTATTTAAATCATTGCCCAAGGCTCCCTGTGTTCACCTAGCAAGAAACCCTTTCTGCTATTGTGGTGCTTCCCTCCTCCAGCATTGTCAGAGGCTCAGTCTTACATCATACCAGATTCTTGGGGATGGGGACAAATTAGTTTCTTAGTTATCACTTAGAATCTCTGAATGTCCATTTTTACAACTTGTGTGGCTCCTGTAAGTCTGATTGCTCTGTTGCATCTGTGCTACATGTTTTGGGTAAGGGAATCACAGGCCAGGCTGGGAGCCTCCACTGATGGGCCATTTTTCTTGGACATGACCTTCTCATATCTCTAGTACATGATCATGAAATAGGGCAAGCTTCTCCTCTAATCACAGATTTGTGATTACTGACCCCAGATTTCTCTCTAGCACAACTGAAATATCTTCTTTCTGCTGGACTGCAATACTAATACATGCAATTGGTATGTTGCATGATGCTGAGGTTTGGGGTATGACTGATCCCATCACCCAGGAACTGAGCATAGTATCCAAAAGTTAGTTTTTCAGGCCTTGCCCCACTCCTACTTTCCCATATTTTGGAGTCCCCAGTATCAATTTTACTCATCTTTGTGCTCATGTGTACCCAAAGCTTAGCTCCCACTTATAAGTGAGAATACTCAGTATTATAGGTTTTCTGTTCCTATACTAATTTGATTAGGATAATGACCTCCAGCTGCATCTATGTTGCTGCAAAGGTCATGATTTCATTCATTTTTATGGCTGTGTAGTATTATAATGTATGTGCACCAACTTTTTTCAAAAAAAAAAAAATCTAATCCACCGTTGCTGGGCACCTAGGTTGATTCCAAATCTTTGCTATTGTGAAGATTGCTGTGATGAATAAATGAATGCATATGTCTCTTTGGTAGAATGATTTATTTTCCTTTGGATATATACCCAATAATGGGATTGTTGAATCAAATGATAGTTCTGTTTCAAATTCTTTGAGAAATATCCAAACTGCTTTCCACAGTGGCTGAACTAATTTACACTCCCACCAATAATGTATAAGCATTCCCTTTTTTCTGCAGACTTACCAGCATCTATTTATTTTTGACTATTTAATAGTAGTCATTCTGACTGGTATAAGGTGATCTCTCATGGTGGTTTTGATTTGCATTTCTCTAATGATTAGTGATTTACAGCATTTTTTCATATGTTTGTTGGCCACTTGTATGTCTTCTTTTGAAAAGTGTCTGTTCATGTTCTTTGCCCACTTTTTAATGGGATTATTTGCTTTTTGCTTGCTGATTGGTTTAAGTTCCTTATAAAGTCTAGATATTAGACTTTTATCAGATGCATAGTTTGCAAATGTTTTCTCTCATTCTGCAGGATGTCCATTTTCTTTGTTGACAGTTTCTTTTGCTGTGCAGAAGCTCTTTCATTTAATTAGGTCCCATGTGTCAATTTTTGGTTTTGGTGCAATTGCTTTTGAAGTCTTAGCCATCAATTATGTGCCAAAGCCAAAACTGAGGAACAGAGTTTCCTGTTTTCTTCTAGGAATTTATAGTTTGAAATCTTACATGTAAGTAGTTAATCCATCTTGAGTTAACTTTTGTATATGGTGAAAGGTAGAGGTTTTATTTCATTCTTCTGCATATGGCTGACTAGTTATCCTACCAGCATTTATTGAATAGGGAATAATTTCCCCATTGCTTGTTTTTGTCGACCTTGTCAAAGATAAGATGGCTATAGGTTTGCAGTTTTATTTCTGGCTTCTCTATTCTGTCCCATTGGTCTATGCATCTGTTTTTGTACCAATACAGTACTGTTTTTGGTTACTGTAGCCTTATGTTATAGTTTGAAGTCAGGAAATGTGATGCTTTCAACTTTCTTCTTTTTGCTTGAGATTGCTTTTTCTATTTGGGCTTTGTTATGGTTCCATCTGAATTTTCTAATTCTGTGAAAAATGACATGGTAGTTTGATAGGAATAACATGGAATCTGTAGACTGCTTTGGGCAATATGACCATTTTAACAACATTGATTCTTCTAATCCATGAGAATGGAATGTTTTTCCATTTGTGTCATCTCTGATTTCTTTCAGTAGTGTTTTGTAGTTCCCCTTGTAGAGATCTTTCACCTCCTTGGTTAGAAGTATTCCTGTTTTTTTTTTTTTTCTTTTGGCTGTTATGAATGGGATTGCATTCTTGCTTTGGTTTTCTTTTTCTTTTAGAGATGAGGCCTTGCCATGTTGCTGGTCTCCAACTTTTGGTCTCAAGGGATTCTCCCACTTCAGTCTCCCAAAGTGCTGGCGTTACAGGCATGAGCCACTGCACCTGGCCTGATAAACTCTTCAAAATGGAGTGTAAATGCTTACAAAAGGCCCCTGAGTTCAAAGCACTTCTGCCTTACACTTTGCAAAAATATATGTGGTAAAAAATTGCTAAAGATCACGCTCTCATCCTTGAAAATCAGGAAGGAAGAAATATATCTATACAAATTAATATTTCATTGAATTGGCCTCAAGTTATAATTGAAATAATGATACTGCAGAGTTTTGCTCAGCCTAATACTCCTTTAGTCTAAGTCAATGGTTCTCAAACTGTGATACCTGGACCAGCAGCATCAGCCTCACCTGAGAACTTGAAATACAACTTCTTGGGACACATCCCAGATGCACTGAATCAGAAGCTCTTGGGATGGGTCCATTCAATCTGTGTTTTTTAAAAGCCTTCCAAATGATTTTGATGCCCACCAAGTTTGAAGACCACTGGGTTAGGCTATGTGCTTCTCTGGCAAGGACTGTATAGCCTTGAAATTAGGTATTTACTTGTCTCTTCCGTTAGACTGCACATTTCATAAGAGTAGGAACCATGCCAGTCTTCTACATTGTTATAGTCCCATTGCTTAATATTAACCATAGGGGCAAGGGGTGTACAGTGAGTGCTCATAAATGTTTGTTGAATATACCAATAAATGAATGAGTTAAAAGATGTTTTATTTGTCTATGGGATTATCATTCTAGTTTTACCAGATTATCATTCAGAGTACAGTCATGAACTTGTAACAATTCCTAAAATGAATTTAATAACTCTTGATGACATAATAGGCCTTTGAGCCTCCTTTTCTTAGGAGAACTGAAAACAGATGTGCCTTGCAATATTCCTGAGCATGACTGTTTAACTAAATTCATGAGTTCATTCATTCACTAAATATTTATTTAATAGCTACCTATTTTTAGGTCTTCTGAGCGGAGTTTTGGGAGCTAGATTGATAAGTAAAGTGCATTTGTGGCTCTTAAAAGAGTATACATCTCAGTAGTTCATCAATTCTAAATGTATAACACAAATTTGTTGAGCACTGTGTATTATTGGAGAATGAGACAATAAAGCCATATGTGTCTTCTGAATAAAGTTGAAAGTGTGCAGACAATTGCAGTTTTCCAACCTTGTCAATTGTTTTCTAGTATCATTCAAGCTATTACAGATGGATGGGCAATATATCACACAAATAATTGAACACAGATATTTTCTTAAATCTGTTTTTGTATTTCTAACTATATACGGATCATATTTATTTGAATGATACATGGATCCTTCAGCTAATGATGATTAGTAATCATGGAATTTACTAACACTTACCCTTCACTGTGCCAGGCAATGTCAAGTACAAAATATTAATTATTAATATATCACACTGATACTATTCCCTGAGAGCAGTTCAGTGCTCCCCTCAAAGACCTAGGAAGCTAAGAGATCACATGAAAAATAAAGATGGAATAAAGTTTATGAAGCCCCTTAATGATCAGCTCTTTCCCAAGTTAAGATGAAGGAGTGGGCTTCTGTGACAGCTAGGAAGGAAGCTTATTGACCTGGGCTGTAGTTTAAAAGATTTAGTTGTTACTTGGCTTTCTAATTAACCATCCAGACCAATGTGGCCTGAGAATCTTCCTGTCCCACAAGTCTCCTCACTGTAGTTCAAAGGTCTTGGGGGAGATGATATACTTCTGTTGAAGAGTGCAACAGAAAACGATCCATGCAGAATTATGGCCAAAGCTATCTTGTGGATGAGTTAACATGGTGGGAGCCCTTACAGTGGTGACCTCAAAAGTATAATAGCACATGAACTGCACAGCAGGAGAGAGAAATGTACGCAGTGCAAAATGAGAAACAGCATTGTCACAGTGCTAACAGGACAGTATTCTGGCAGTGGCAGTGGCATGTTGTCCCTGAAAGTGATCATTAAACATATACTCTTACATGAAAAATGAGAATGAACTCTGTCAGTAAGGCATTTATTTTGTATTTTTTGTTATTTTTCTTTGTATTTTTCCTAAAAGATTTCTGTAATGAATATGTATTGCGATTGTAACCAGAAAACACAATATATTGGTTTGGAATAGCACTCAGATTTCCAGGCAATCAATTTACCTGCCAACTTCAAAAGGACAAATAGCTACTTACCTTCTCTATTATACCGTAAGCTGATCTTCTAGGAGAAAATAAAAAAGCAGCCCAGACTATAGCATCATGATCCCACAAAATGACCAGGCTTTGATTGCTTTCTAATTTGGAAGGAAAAAGTCAAGAAGTAACAACTGGGCAGAGAGAAAAGGTTGAAAGCAAAAGCTATTTTCCATATCACTTTATATCATCTAAAAAGTGATTTATAAATGGCTAAAGTGATGACATCATTCTCGAACAGGTATGGGCTGAGAGTTGTTAATAGCATCCCTGGAAGCCAATCAAAGCCTGTTGTTTTGGAAATAATCATTAATCTCACTGTTTACATAAGTGTTTCTTGGCCCTGATGCTAACTGATAAAAGTCAGGGGTCATCATCCCAAGATACAAACTAGGCCAAAATGACAATATTTTTCTGAACAAATGGACAGTTGCGATGGCCTGGCTAAACTGTGCATAGTTTGACTATATAAAAGATATTACTGTGATTTTTTTCCCAAACAAAAATATGCTAATCTCATATGTGTAATACCTTCAGCCTGAAATAAGTAAACACCAAAGATTCTTCCACAGATCAAATTATGAGAAAAAGAAATGGATAAAGAGAATAGCTGTAGACTGAAAAAGGCTGATATAGAAGATTTTAAAAGTATAATCAAATTACATCTGGTGACTAGAGGCATACACTTGAGCGATGAAGCTAAAATAAAAATTTAAGAAGTGATAACTATGGGCCCTGGCATGGTGGCTCATGCTTGTAATCCCAGCACTTTGAGAGGCCAAGGCAGTCAGATCACTTGAGGTCAGTTCAAGACCAGCCTGGCCAACATGGTGAAACCCTGTCTCTACTAAAAACACAAAAATTCACCTGTAATCTCAGTTACTCTGGAGGCTGAGGCAGAAGAATAGCTTGAACTCAGGAGGTGGCTGTTAGAGTGAGCTAACACCACTGCACTCCAGACTGGGTGACAGAGCAAGACTATGGACTCTGTCTCAAAAAAAAAAAAAGAGTGAGTACTATAAAAGACTAGTAGTTACCTTTGAGAGTATGGAGGGGGTTACAATTGAGACAGCGGACACAGGAGAAGTATCTAGGCTAACTGACAAAGTACTACTTCTTTCCCTGAGTGGTGATGTGAAAGGTGTTTGCCCAATAATAATTTATTAAGCCTTAAAAGTTAAATTAAAATTATTTTAAATTAGTATATACATACAAAAAATCTCACGTGTATTTGGTATTAAATCCAATACATTAAAAATTCTAAGAGTGGTTCTCTACTGGAGACAATATCTCTCTCCCTTCCCTATTCCCCATCAAGGAAGGTTCAGAAATTTCCTGTAATGCACAGGGACCAAAATGAGTCATAGAAAAGTCCTGTGGGTGCATTTTTAATTGTCATTATGACTGGAGGGGCATTAGTAACATTATACGGGGTCAGATTTATAAACATCCTATAGCATAAGAAGAGCTCTATATGATAAGAAAATTATCCTAGCCAAAATGCAGAGTAAAATCCACATAAAATTAACTAATTGATGATGATCACTGAATGTCCCATGATGCCACATTTATTTATTTCATTATACTCGTTTCTGCCCTTTAAGAAGGGAAACATCACGTACACACATGTATATGAACACACATACATATACATGCATATATATAATGTGTATGTGTGAGTGTGTGTGTGTAAAGAACTAGTCTATCAATTTCTAGGTTGAACAATTCACTTCGTAGTTTATCAAATTGTAATTTGATTGCATGTGGTTAAGCTCATGAGCTTTAGATTCAAACAGTCTGGAAGCAAAACTTCGAGCAAGAAACTTAATCCTTCTAAAATTCAGTTTACTCACATACAAAGTGAAAATAATAGCATTAGCTACATGTACAAGGTAGCTAATGCTATATTGGTTATTGCTAAGTAACTAACTATCTCACAACTTAGAGTTTAAACCCCAAATCATTTATTAATCCTTGCAATCTGGGATGGGCTGGGCTGGGCTGATCTCAGTCAGGGCTCACTTAAGCTTCTGCAATTACCCAGAAGAGAAGCTGGGGCTTGATAGTTTAGGATGACCTTGCTTGGGATATCTTGGCTTCTTTCCACATATATCTCCTGTCTCTCCAGGAGGCTGATACAGGCCTGTTCACTGAGGGTGGCAGAGATCCCAGCGACAGAAGGGAAATGTGCAAGAAATTTTTCAAGCCTCCGCTTTGCATTCAGTTTGCTATTGTTCCATTCGCCATAGCAAGGCACATGGTCATGCCTCAGCCAATGTTAAAAGAAATTACTAAAGGGTGTGGACACAAGAGTGTGTGAAAATTGGAACTATTAACACAATCACCCCACCACACTGCATCACAGAGCTGTGTGAAAATTACACATACAGATAAGTGTAAAATATATAGTACAGTGCCTAGCACACAGTAAGTGCTCAATAATTGTTAGTAATTATGAGGAGTAAGCAGCTACACATAATATTTCAAGCTTCCTACATAGTATAACTGAGTATGTTATGGAATTATAGCTGTGTATGAATTCAAGACTACTGATCTCCAGATAAACTTTTTTTTTTAAATGCTAGAGACTGGAAATTTCACCAAGTTACTAAAAGTTTATTGCTTAGATCTGGATTGACTTAGTTTCAATCTATTGAAAAACTGCAAAACAAGTAATAAGAAAAACAACATGAAGAATATGAGAATATTTTCCTAGAATCTTACTAACAACAAGATAGAATGTTAGTAAAAAATGAAATAAAAGAACATTTTTTAAGCATGAAGCTTATTTCTCTCCAATACAGCTGAATAGACAACCTTGAAAACTTTGAACTTGAGCCCCTAGAGGTGGAAAAGTATGTACAAATTTCAAAACAGAGTTCTTCATGGGGTTACAAAAGCAAATTCTCATTTTTAATTAATAATTGTGAAATGGCATGGTATTATTGGACTTTGAATTTAGCTTGGAAGAGCTTTAGGCAAACAAAATTTTTACTGACCCTTCAGAATCTGCACTGGCCCTTCCCACAGTTCCATTTTCACATCCAAGTATGAGATGTGAAGACTTGCACGTAGAAGTGCAGTCAGTGTTTGGCTGCGTTAGCTGAACGTGTCTGCAAAGAGAGGTTGGTAATACCAGGAAACTAGAAATACTCAATAAGCCTATCCATTAGGGGAACACCAAAAAATTTTCTTCCCACCAATTATTTTACCAACTTTGCTTTCCACCTAGAAATATACAGTCTGTGAAACAGATCACATTTTCAGTGTTTTGGCTAAAGACGTGTCACTAATTGTTTCTTACCCTGGAATGTTAGATCCTTACTGCTGCTACGACAAATTACCACAAATTTAGTGGCTTAAGACAACACAAATGTATTCTCTTACATTTCTGGAGGTCAGAAATACTAAAGTAAAGGTGTCCGTAGGCTTGCCTTCCTGTTTCCTAGGCTCTAGAAGAGAATTTATTTCCTTGGCTCTCAGCTTTTCGATACCATCTGTATTCCTTGGCTTGTGGCCCTTTTCTTTTCAAAGCCAGCAACAGGGAATCTTCAGATTTCTTTGATTGTCTCTCTCTGCTTCTAAGATCACATCTCCTTTGATTCTGACCTTTCTGTGTGCCTTATAAAGACCCTTGTGATTATATTGGGCCCACTCAGATAACCCTGGATAATCTCCCCATTGCAAGATACTTAATCACATCAGTAAAGTCCTTTTGCAATGTAAAGTAACATACTTATACATTCCACAGATTAGCAAATGGGCATTTTTGAGACCATTATTCTACCTACCATGCCTGGTCAAAAAGGAGATTAGATATTTTAAAAGATTATATAATTAATATGTATTTCTTAACTGTCAGCTATTAAGAGCTGATATTTCAAATGGGAAAAGTAATATTTGGCCTTTCTGATTTAAAAGTTTATTGTGAAGATTGACATAAAATGGAACAATCTTTGCATCCTGTATACATGTAAAATATAGACTGTCCCTCAAATTCGAGAATATAATACTTGAACTTACACTTGTCAAGAATAGCAGGAGTAGCGAGAAATTCTATCTGCATTTTATCAAAGCCTTAATCCTATCCACATTTTAATTCCAAGGAACCTCTTGTGCTTAATAGCATCCAAGAGAGAAATGAGTACTTACTACAGTAGAGAGCTACTGGAAGCTGGGTTTGACTTGACTGACCATGGCCAATGAACAGTAGCTGAGACAAACTTTCCTTTCCTTTCATTTTCCTTATTTGAGGAGGGGTGAACCCATTCCCTGGTGTGATGGCCAATAAAGAGAGCCAGACCCCCAGAATCAAAGCACTTTCACTTCTTTTACTCAGCTACTTCCTCAGGATGGAGAGCAGAAGGTACTGTATAAGGCATGATTCCTGAGTACACTCAGGCAGTGTTGGTCCTGGGCGAAGTGATTTCCAATGGTTGTGTCCAGAGATTTAATGGGGAATCTGATCACTTTATGCTTCCCACTGCTGGCTGTTGAGTTCTTCACAGACTAACATAATGAACCTCAGGGAGGCCTGATCCCCCAAAATGCTACAGCCTTAGTTTTCAGATCTTTTGGGTCTTTTATTCCTCAGGGCTAGTCATCTCCATGGAGAGTTGAATTAAAGCTGGTTCCAGAGAACATAGATATATATGCTGCTTCAAATATAGAGTATAATGCTCACTCTTTTCCTCCTGCCAAATGCCATCTTTCTTTGAACTTAATGTTAACTTTAGTTAAAGACTTGTCACTGATTGTTGGTCAGGACCACTCTAATACTAATGAGCTCCCCAGTTCTGAATCCGAGAGAGAACAAAGTAAGGGAAAGGAACTGCTTCTTTCTCTGCCAGCTCTCTAGGCTCCTCATACAGGCTAGCCCACTCCAACTTAAAAGTTCCTTACACTGATAGAAGGCTTAAAGAATAAGACAGAAGATCTTGTAACTTTTTGTTACTGTGGCATTCTATTCAGCATATATTCACTTTCTTAAATAGGTATTAAAGCCTTTTCCAAGGAGACCTTCCAACTCTTGAGAGTGGTGAGCAGCTATTTTCCTGATTGAGAATATAAAGTGATTAAATTCTGGTAGGACTTTCTGGTTTAAAGATAATGTATATGAAAGGACTCCATAGGCTTTAAAGGGCTATTTAAAAACAAATTCTAGTAAATGTTACCTTTTATCAGGGAATCGAGGAAAAGACATCACAAATTTTAGCCACTCTGCCCATCTGAAGAAGAACTTAGCGTAGTCTTTGATTCTCAATGGGTTTACAGTCTAATTGGAAATATGAGGTTAAGTGACATTAATGTATTCAAGAACAATGCAAGACAACATTCAATCAGAAGATATCAACAGAAATTCAAAGTAATAAAAAAAATCAGTCAACGTTGCAGGCTGGAATAGTCAAGAGAAAGCTTCATGAAAAGGGATGTAAGCTAAGATTTCTGGTTTTCATGAATAGAATTCAGCTAAACAGAAAGTCCATTTGTAAACTTCCTAAATGAGGAGAGATCATATTAAAAATAAACTGAATGCCAGTGAGGTGAATGAGAATTGTCTGTTTTAAAGATGTGTTTAAAGGAATAGCAAGAAATTAAATTTAGTAAATTTGAAGACATTTTCTATAACATCTAAAAAATTAGCAAAGCATTTTGAGCCTATTTAAGAGATGCTGGATCCTACTTCAGGCTTCTGAACAGAGGAGAAATCGAAGGAAAACATTGTCTTGAGAAGCACATAACTCTACAATATGCAGAAAAGATCAGAGGAAGAAAAGACCAGAGGGAGCAGTCTCAGCTAGGACATAATTGCAGTATATCTGATGAAAAGGCTGGGAGAACATCAGTAACAGGGGAAAAAAATGAACTAAGACTAGCCATACTGTTGAGGGAGAAGCGGTTGTTTTGGAGTTTTGTTGTCGTTGTTGTTTAAATTGAGTTGATGTTGAAAAGATGAGGAGAGAAATTTGAGGGAAGAGTCAAGGATTACATTTTTAACAGATACAAAGAGATTTAGGGAGAGGCCACTTGAGTAGAGAAGGCAGAGAACTTAGTTTGACCACAATACATTTGAAATTGTGGCAGCATGGGACTGGAAAGCTGTAGAATCTGGACTGGAGGTGAAGATAAAAGCCTATACAAGGCCAGCTACAGTGGTAGGTGACAATAAGAAGGAAGGGAATCCTCTTGATAGCCCTCCATGCCAGAGTGAAAGACATACTTTGGGAAGGACAGAAAACTCTCAGACCACCTCTACTGCTCAGACTGTGATGCTGACTTCTTCACTCTGAAATGCAATTCATCTAGAGGCTCCTTGGTGCTGGGAATACATTACTGTGCGGGTTCACTGGCATTACCCAGATTCTAGGGCCTCAGCTGGGTATCCAGGCCACCTGCAATATTAAGATTAGGAAACTCTTTCCCCACATGCCTGAAGAGGAGCAGTGGTCTTGGTTTTCGTAGAGTGGAGAATCCCCTAAAAATCAGCCATATTGCCAGAGTCAAGGAGGGAAATGAAGAGGCCATCCATGAACAAAGGGAAACGTTTGGAAAGAGTGGAATATCTTTCCAACTGCTATGGGTAGCCTTATCCTGCAGGACATCTCAGAAAGTTACAACAGACCCACAGGAGAGTCGTCTTTCCAAAATGATTCATGGATTTTAGGCTAATGTACAGGGTTGGGAGAGAGAAGGAATAATTTATAAGGATAAATAAGAGTAGTATTTGGTTGAACATATAAGCTAAATAATGCTGAAGCATGCCCAGCAACTACCTCTACAAGTGCCAAAGGATGATTTTCTCTTCTTGCTTTTAAGCTTGTTTCATCAGCTGGTATTCTTTAAGTGCCATTTTGTCTGGTTGGAGGTAAGGAGGAGAGTTTTTTTAACTGTGGCTCCTCCAGTTACTCTGTTTCAGTTGCAATTCTCCCACCAGAATGTTAAGTCTTATGACCATAAGAACACTCCAGGTGACTGCTTTGTGTTCTGTGCCCACACTCTTCCTCTTCTCTCAATGCCCATGGGAAATGTCAGTGAGTAGCCTCAGTTTGCCAGTAATTTTCATCATTTCCTACCTGATAAATTGCTTTTCTCCCTTTGGCTTATGTTCACTTGCTTTAGAGAAAGATACTTTTCTTAAAGATTTCTGCAAATAATTTTCCCATTGAAACCAAATAAAATAAAATGTCAAACATTTGCCCTATCCAAATAATGCTTGATTGCTTAAAAATGCATATATTAGAAAATTTATGCCTCATGTCATGGCAGGCAGAAGAGGCTTGGTTGCCCCAAATTTTTATATGAGCGTGGTCACCACTGAAACAAGGCAAGGAACATGGCTGAGATCCACTAGAGAGCATGAGTTTTGGAAATCAGTATTGACGCTGACAGTTCCACAGACATGCTCACTGGGGAGCCAGCTAAATCTTCCAGAGAGAGAGAACATTGTAAGATGAATAAGAACAAGGACTGAAGGATAAGCAAAACCTGGTTCCAATCCCAGCTCTGGCACTCACTAGTTATATGGTCTTGGGAAAGTTATCCAATATCTCAGTCTCAATTTCCTTACCTGTGAAAAGGGATAATGGTATCTTCATTGTGGATTATCAATAAGGAATACATGAGATCAAAACTTAAGTTCATAATTACTGGCTTATACGTGTCAGTTATTCATTACCAACCAACCCAAATGAAAAGACAGCTGATATTCAGGTAGAAAAAGAAAAAAGAAATGCTTAGCCTAATCAGAGAGGGAAGAGACAGCAGCACAAATTTATTTGCTTGATAAATTTCTCCTGTGCCAATGAAGCTTCTTGCCCTTCAAAACTTATTATTTTCACAATTGAGTAATGATGGCTCATAAAGAAATGTAAAAATTCCACAAAATCTCATTTCTTGGGGAAAAAAACGAGTATAAAATGGGGGGGGGGGGGAAGTCAGCAATTATTACAGTAATCCTTTGAGTGATCTCTGTGCAAAACCACTTTGCACAGAGAGATGACAGATTTTTCACAGAAACAACTAAAGCTTGAAGTTTTTATTTCATCAGAGTCATAAATGTGTGATTTTTATTACTTTGAAAGAAGAGGATTGCTGTCTAATGGGACCATTATTTGAACACTTTCTTCCCACCATGAAATCATTAACTTTGTACACTCTGAGCCCGAGCTGCCCTAAGTTAGAATTAACCAACCTTAAATTTTACTCATGCAAACTAGAAGAATATGTTCTTCTTAATGCTCATCACAGAATCATTTTAGAAGTGAGAGTGATCCTGGTCCAACTCTCTCATTTTGCCAATGAGGGAATTAAGGTACAGAGAGTCCTACATTAGGTTATTGACTTGCTCAGAAAACACACAGCAAGAAAATGATACAGCTAAGACACCAACCTAGGCCTTTTTCATGAAGTCCAAAATGACTAATCTAACCTATGTTAGAACTTCAATAAATGTTTCTTGAATGAGTGAATGAATCCTAACTCCCAAATTTGCTTATTTTCTACTTCATCAGACTACTTCACTTATTTCTTTCTTTCTTAGGTAATTTTTACTTAATCATGGTCCTTGAAATGGTGGTTAGAGGTTTATTTAAAGACATTAAGTTTCTATTACTACATCTTCTTTCAAAATTTGTAGCATCAATACATTTTCTAATGATAAATATATACCTTGTCATTGGTAAACATGGATAAATTCAAGAAAATGGAGTACAAATTATTATTTTTATTATTGTTATTTGTGATAAGAAAACAACATAAGATCCATCCACTTAGCAATTTTTAAGTATGCAACACAGTGTTGTCATTTCTTCTTTTTTAAAGATCACATTTTTTCTGCCCTATAATACTCTTTAGTTACTATCCATCCTTCCTCCTTCCCTCTATATGTAATCTTCCGGAAAAAATTCATTCACATGTTCTGTAGATGCACCATGTTCTCTCAGTCCCCTATGCTACTGCATGTGTTATGCCCACTATCTGGGTTGCCCTCTCTTTTCCCTTCATCTCTATTCACCTAGGAAGGAGAACCTATTACATTAGGTTCAGGCATCATCTACATCTTGAAGACTGTCACAGCCTCTCCAATCCCCTCTAAGCTGGGATAATGACCTTCCTGTGCATTCTTATAGGATTACTGAGTTATTCCGTAACTATTAATCTCTACTGTGGCCTTCTGTTTACTCACTTGCTTCCCACTCAAAATGGTAAGCCTCCCATGAGGGTAGGAACAAAATCTTACCTCCTTTGAAGCTCTAATGTCACTTGGACCCAATGCCTGACACATATAAGGGCTCAATAAATGTCTGATAAATAACAGTCTGGAATGAAGATGTTATTAATTAGTTTCATGTAACTATCTGCACCCTCAGTGGCTTGTATTGGTCAAAACAGAAGTAGAAACATTTCTATTTGATGTGTCCTAACATCAAATCACAACAAAAGCAAAAGTTGACAAATGGGAACTTAAGAATTTCTGCACAGCAAAAGAAACTATTCATAGAGTAAACAGACAACCTACAGAATGGGCAGAAGTGTTTGCAAACTATGCAACTGACAAAGATCTAATATCCGGCATCTTTAAGTAACTTAAACCAATTTACAAGGAAAAGAAGATAAATCAAAAGTAAGTTTCATAGCTTCTTCTTCCCATTAGTCTCAGACCAAATTCCAGTCTCTACCTAAATATGTTGAGTTTTTTGAATGTGCTTTTGACATCAAGTGAAAAGCAAATGGGGGTTATTCCCCCCATGCTTCAAAAATCCTTGGAAAGCTAAAAGAGGGTAAAGTTCTACAATCTTTGTTTTTTCCAAGTGACCTAATAGAATCAAACCACATTCAAACTGGCAATGTTCTTTTTGGCTTAGAGGCTGTGCACAGAGCTGAATAACCCAGGGAGGCTTAAGTTCCTTCATGCACCACTACTTGCAGCACCCGTGTCCTCATCCACACCACTTCAGGAAACTTTTTACTAAGCATCTGTGTTAGGTTGCTAGGGCTGCCATAACAAAGTATTTCAGGTCCTAGAATAACCTGGTGGTCTTGTTCAATACCATTCTTGATAACACCAATGAAAAAAGGAATCTATTCCCAGCTCATGCCACTGTCCATGTAGAGCTGGCATGTTCTTCTCATGTCTGATTGAGTTTTCTTCAGGACTTCAATTTCTTCCCACATTCTAAAGATGGGCACATGAAGTGAATTTCCATGTCTACTTGCTCCTGGTATAAGTGAGTGTGGATGTATGTGAGTGAGTGAGTGTGCCTCACAAGGAAATGGGGTCTTGTCCAGGACTTGTTCCTGCCTTGTATCCTGAGGTTCTGGTATACACTAATGACTCCTGTGATATGGAACTGGAATAATTGAGTAAATTATGCTTAATTATTTAATAATTAAGATTGAATAATTTTTATTTAAATAAAAACATCTATTTCTATTAATCTTTCTTAAATGTATATACTGCTTACATTTATTTCAATGTTTTAAATTATAAGTGTCCTATAAAATGAGTTAGGGAGCAGTCCCTCTTTTTCTACTGTTTGGATTTGTCTCAGATAGAATGGTATCAGCTCTTCTTTGTATCTTTGGGATAATTCAGCTGTGAATCTATCTGGTCCTGGGCTTTTTTTGGTTGGTAGGCTATTGATTACTGCCTCGATTTCAGAACTTGTTATTAGTCTATTCAGGGATTCAACTTCTTCCTGGTTTGGTCTTGGGAAGGCGTATGTGTCCAAGAATTTATCCATTTCTAGTTTATTTGCATAGAACTGTTTATAGTATTCTCTGATAGTAGTTTATATTTCTGTGGGATCAGTGATGATATCCCCTTTATCATTTTTTATGGTGTCTATTTGATTCTTATCTCTTTTCTTCTTTATGAGTCTAGCTAGTGGGCTATCCAATTTTTACTCTTTTCAGAAAACCGGCTCCTGAACTTGTTGAGTTTTTGAAGAGCTTTTCATGTCTCTATCTCCTTCAATTCTGCTCTGATCTTAATTACTTCTTGTCTTCTGCTAGCTTTTGGATTTGTTTGCTCTTGCTTCCCTAGATCTTTTAATTGTGATGTCCGGGTGTCAGTTTCAGATCTTTCCAGCCTTCTGATGTGGGCATTTAATGCTATAAATTTCCCTCTTAACATTGCTTTAGATGTCCCATTGATTCTGGTACATTGTCTCATTTTTCTTATTGGTTTCAAAGAACTTCTTGATTTCTGCCTTAATTTTATTATTTACCCAGTAGTTATTCAGGAGCAGGTTGTTTAGTTTCCATGTAATTATGTGGTTTTGAGTGAGTTTCATAATCCCGAGTTCTAATTTGATTGCACTGTGGTCTGAGAGACTGTTATGATTTCCAACTTTTGGATTTGCTGAGGAGTGTTTTACTTCCAATTACATAGTCAGTTTTAGAATAAATGCTAGAGTCGTGCTTAGAAGAATGTGTATTCTGTTGATTTGGAGTGGAGAGTTCTGTAGATGTCTATTAGGTCCACTTGGTCCAGAGCTGAGTGCAAGTCCTGGATATCCTTGTTAATTTTCTGTCTAGTTAATCTGTCAATTGTTGACAGTGGGGTGTTAAAGTCTCCCACTATTATTGTATTGGAGTCTAAGTGTTTTTATAGGTCTCTAAGAACTTGTTTCATGAATCTGGATGCTCCTGCATTGAGTGCATATATATTTAGGATAATTAGCTCTTCTAGTTGCATTGATCCCTTTACCATCATATAATGCCCTTCTTTGTCTTTTTGATCTTTGTTGATTTAAAGTCTGTTTTCTTAGAGACTAGGATTACAATCCCTGTAATCCTTATTTTTTTTTCCTTTCTATTTGCTTGGTAAATATTCCCCCATCCCTTTATTTTGAGCTTATGTGTGTCTTTGCACATGAGATGGGTCTCCTGAATACAGCACACTGATAGGTTTTGATTCCATTCAATTTGCTTGTCTGTGTCTTTTAATTGGGGCATTTAGCCCATTTACATTTAAGGTTAATATTGTTATGTGTAAATCTGCTCCTCTCATCATGATGTTCATTGGTTATTTTGCACATTAGTTGAAGAAGTTTCTTCATGATGTCAATGGTATTTATATTTTGGTGTGTTTTTAAATTGTCTGGTACTAGTTTTTCCTTTCCATATTTAGTGCTTCTTTAAGGAGCTCTTGTAAGGCAGGCCTGGTGGTGACAAAAATCCCTTAGCATTTCCTTGTCTGGAAAGGATTTTATTTCTTTTTTGCTTATGAAGCTTAATTTGGCCAGATATAAAATTCTGGGTTGAAAATTCTTTTCTTTAAAAATGTTGATTATTGGCCCTACTCTCTTCTGGCTAGTAGGGTTTCTGCAGAGAGATCTGATGTTAGTCTCATGGGCTTCCATTTGTAGGTAACCTGATCTTTCTCGCTGGCTGCCCTTAATATTTTTCCCATTGTTTCAGCCTTGGAGAATCTGACGATTATGTGTCTTGGGGTTGTTCTTCTCGTGGAGTATCTTTGTGGTGTTCTCTGTGTTTTTTGAATTTGCATGTGGGCCTGTCTTGCTAGGATGGGGAAGTTCTCCTGGATAATATCCTTAAGTGTGTTTTCCAACTTGGTTCCATTCTCCCCATCACTTTTAGGTTCAAAAATCAATAGTAGATTTGGTCTTTTCACATAGTCCCATATTTCTTGGAGGCTTTGTTCATTCCTTTTTATTCTTTTTTCTCTAATCTTGCCTTCACATCTTATTTCAGTAAGTTGATCTTCAATCTTTGATATCCTTTCTTCTGCTTGATCAATTTGGCTATTGATACTTGTGTATGCTTCACGAAGTTCTCCTGCTGTGTTTTTCACCTCCATAGGGTCATTTATGTTATTCCCTAAACTGGTTATTCTACTTAGTACATCACAGTAAACAGGCAACCTACAGAATGGGAGAAAAATTTTGCAATCTATCCATCTGACAAAGGTCTAATATCCAGAATCTACAAGCAACTTAAACAAATTTACAAGAAATAAACAAACAACCCTATCAAAAAGTGGACAAAGGATATTAACAGACAATTCTCAAAAGAAGACATTTATGCAGCCAACAAATATATGAAAAAAAAGCTCATCATTACTAGTCATTAGAGAAATGCAAGTCAAAACCACAATGAGATACCATCTCACACCAGTTAGAATGACAATCATTAAAAAGTCAGAAAACAACAGATGCTGGTGAGGATGTGGAGAACTAGGAACATTTTTACACTCTTTGTGGGAGTATAAATTAGTTCAACAATGTGGCAATTCCTCAAGGATCTAGAACAAGAAACATCATTTGACCCAGCAATCCAATTACTGGGTATATATCCAAAAGATTATAAATCATTCTCCACTAGAGACACATGCACACACGTTTATTGCAGCACTATTTACAATAGCAAAGACTTGGAACCAACCCATATGCCCATCAATGATAGACTGGATAAAGAAAATGTGGCACATATACACCATGGAATACTATGCAGCCATAAAAAAAGAATGAGTTTATGTCCTTTGCAGGGACATGTTCCAATAAACATGCTAAATGCTCTTTCATTATAGGATGTCCATCAGAAAACCCTGTGAGTTATATTCTATTTGTACCTTATTTTAGAGATGGTGAAATTAGACTTAAGAAACTAACAGACTGAGTGCAGTGTCTCACACCTGTAATCCCAGCAGTTTTGGAGGCCAAGGCAGGTGGATCACTTGAGGCCAGGAGTTCAAGACCAGCCTGACCAACATGGAAAAACCCCATCTCTACTAAAAATACAAAAATTAGCTGGGCCTGGTGATACACATCTGTAATCCCAGCTACTTAGGAAGTGGAGGCACAAGAATAGCTTGAACCAGGGAGGGAGAAGCTGCAGTGAGCCAAGACTTAAAAGTGGCGACAGTTCAATTTGAAATCCAGGACATCTAACTTTAGGTAGAGAATGCTTGACCACCTCATCCGGCCATACTATTTCCCTAACCAGTGGGGCTACTGATTCTTTTCTTTGATGATGTAGCTGACTAACTCAGAAAAGGAAGCTTTAAGCCAAAAATGATGAGATCTGAAATGCTAAGTTGTTTCCCAGACATCATTCTCTTCAGGCATGGAAAGTTCTTGCCCAGTCTCTTTAATAGTTTTGGGTAAGAACAGCTTGTTTAATGGACAATATATGATGGTCAGTTAGTAGGAGCACATCTGTTTGCCTGTTCCCAAATTAGGGAAAGTGAAAAGGTTCATGTTACACAAATTCTCCTAAAGACACCCCATTGTCCCCATTATGCCTCCTTTCCATGCTGAATGTGGAACATATTTAGATAACCCTCATTTCCATGTCTGTTGAGATCAAACATACTTAGGAGGAGCAATACTTTAAACTCTTATGAATTGCAAATAGATGGTGCCTTCAAAAGGTTCAATTACTGTTTGTATAACTCTTGTGAAATAATGTATATATATATTATATATATATATATATATATATATATATATATATATATATATGTTGGTTCTCTGCCCCTCGTTCCTAACATAGAGCTTCTAAATGCCTTGGAGTTTCTGAGTGACAGGAATGTCTTGTTCTAAGGAGGTGACTCTTGGTGGGTTCCCAGATAGGGGCAATTTAGTGCAAAAACTAAGCCATGATTAAAAGTTTGAAACTCTCAGCCCCATTCCCTAAAGAGGGAAAAGAGGGGCTCAAAATGGAGTTAATAATTGGTCAGGACTATGTGATAATGTCTTCACAAAAATCCTAAAACTCTGGGGTTTGTAGAGGTTCCATGTTGTTGAATACAAAAGTGGTGCACCAGAAATCCCATGAGAACAGAAGCTCCTCACGCTTTTGTACCTCCTCATCTAGTTGTTCATCTATATCCTTTATCATATATTTTACTATATATTAAACTGGTGAACACAAATGTTTCTCTGAGTTCTGTGAGCTGCTCTGGTAAGTGATCTACCTAAAGAGGGAGTTGTGGGAACCTTCCATTTATAACTAAGTTGGACAGAAGTTGTTTGTTACCTGTGTACTCACAGTTTCCAATTTGTTTCTGAAAGTAAGAGACAGTCTTCGAGGACTAAGCCCTTAACCTGTAGGATCTGCACTAACTCCAGGTAAATAGTTTCAGAATTGAATTCAATTAGAAGATACTTAGTTGGTGTCTGCAGAGAACTGAATTTTTGCGGGAAAAGAACCTACACATTTGGTCCCTGAAGTGTTCTAGGTTGAGTGTGAATACAGTTTTTTTCTATACACTCAGAAAGATGATAAATTGGTCTGAGATAACTCTACAGCCTCTAACCAGGAGTACCACAACTTAGGTCAACTTCCCTGTGGACCACACTATCAACTAATATACCAAGTTAAGTGACGATACTGAGCATAACTCAGGAAGTCAAACTGCAAGCCAATCTGAGTCTTTATTTATAAAGTTGCTTTTGACTATTTTATTTTATTTTTGAGACAGGGTCTCCATCTGTCACCCCCCTGGAGTGCAGTGGCGCCACCTTAGCTCATTGCAGCCTTCACCACCCAGACTCAAGTGATTCTCCTGCCTCAGCCTCCTTAGTAGCTGGGATTACAGGCATGTACCACCATACCCAGCTTTTTTTTTTTTTTTTTAAGATTTTTAGTAGAGACAAGGTCTCACCATATTTCCCAGGCTGGTTTCAAACTCCTGACCTCAAGCCAATCACCTGCCTCAGCTTCCCAAAGTGCTGGGATAACAGGTGTGAGCCACCACACCTGGACAATATGACTCTTATTAAGCCCTAATAATCAGCATCATTCCCCTCACTGTGGGTCTCAGTAAAAATTCTGATCTCTCATTTAGGATATTTCTTCTTAATCTTCTTGATGTGTTCCTCTAATGACCACATTGCAAGCTTCTTAATGTATTCCTCTAGCGACCACACCTTTGAGTGTGAGAAGTCTTCTTAATGTGCTTTCTTGAGTACAGAAGCAGAAATAAGAGTAATGGTTAACTTTTACTGAGTGCTTACTGACTAACAGGTAGTGTGCTAGGAAGTGCCTACAGGAGCTGGATACCATATGACAAACTCCTTTGTCTATAGCTTGCTTTATTCAAGGGACCCTCTGGAAGTGTGGGAGGAGGGAGGTCAATCTGAAAGATTCCTCACCCTGGTTGTAAACTATAGTAGTTTTGAAACCTCCTCCTCTCTAAAAACCCAAGTAATAATGGAGAATGAAAATGGAATTTGCACATTGATTATACTGGTTTATTGAGTGGCAAACATTTTGAATTGTTTTTACACACTCAAGGGAAAATGATAGTATTAACGAAAGAGAACAAGAGAATTTGTATATTAAAGATTTAAGTCTCCACACAATGAATTCTAGCCAGTCCAAAATTAGCTAATCTTGATTACTAATAACCATTAAGAAATCATTTATGGATTTCTTGTGAGTGTTCAGAGATTCAGAGACTTGGGAATCTTCCTGAGGTCAAAGGAAGAAGATGAAGTATGAAGTGCTGATAAAATGTATGAGGTGACTAATGGGCAGGTTGTATATATAGATAGATAGATAAGTCTAGCAAAAAAACATTGAATTTTTATAGCATAAATTTCGACTAATGGAAATCTCACTGCCATAGCCTCTTATCTTTACTTAAGAGCCAGGAAGAATGATAACATTGTGAATAGCCATCTTCCATATCAGATTGTCAATGATTTCCCAGTCCTCAGGTCACTGGCCTAGACTACCTCCACAGACACTCACACCCTCAGCTGCTGAAATCTTATGAAAAGCAGTGAGAAAATAATGCACGTTTGATAAGGCACCAATAAATGACTTGCTCTTACACAATGCAAACGACTAATTCAAACACAATTGTTACATGGCAAACATTAACATTAAAACCAGCCCATCTAGGAGTCAGGTATCTCTTTAGGCTTTTGCTACATGTGTAAGCCAACAAAATGATATTAAATCTAATGAAATTAAGAGATACCTAATATCATAAAATTTTGAATTACAAGAGAGAAACTCAGAGCAGAATTTTAGGATTCTATTTTGAATCACACAATAGCATTTTGGATTTTTTCCAGTATAGAGACAAACAGAATCAAGTTTCATAGAAAATAAATGTATTAGAAATAATGTAATAATGTAAATAATGTAAAAAATTGTTGTAATACAAACAATAGAATAGTGGATGAGTTATCATTTTAAAAGAAATTTGTCTTGAGTCATTAGTGAATCTAATTAAGAAGCCTGAATGAGATGTTGAATTGTTGTCTAATAGAAATAATCCCAATTCTGGCTCTCAGTAAACCAGGTCCTAATATCTAAGGTCAAGTCAGTTGGCTACATTATTGAGTGATTCAATTATACACTGATTATATATTTAAAGTGTACATAAAGTTTATATGAAGTATGTTTGATCTACTATGTAATCCTTACATACTGTTCCTGTATTTAAGGAATGTGTTTGTTTGAGAAAGGACATAATTGGTATTTTCCAAATATAATTTTTTTTAGGCATATCAGACTCTGTCCCTATAGTAATGTTAAGATTGCTTGCAGGTTAATATTGGGTAGAGAGTCTTAAAAATAAATGGATTTTCTCAAGAGCAAGACAAGAAGAAGAATTATTTTGCATAGTGGGCAACAGTCTAGGCCCATTGGGGATATTAAATTATATATGTTTGATAAAGCATTCTCTGCAAACATTTTGACTGCTATACCTTATCTTTAAACTTAAACTATGATCCTATGTTTAATCTAAAGAATTCACATCTGCAATACATAATTTTGTGTTTTGTTTGGAAAAGAAAATCTAGAATGGTCCAAGATAATTTTTAGTACCAAGAAGGGAAGAGCAAAGCTACTTGTGAACTGGAAAGCAATAGATCCAAACACTTTCCAGGGAATACTGGAAAGAAATGTTAGTATTTAACTGTGATCTCATCGCATGACTATATAAAATGTTTACCTCATCATATTTTGATTTGTTCTTTATGGTATGAACATAGTTAGGAAAAGTTTTGAAAAAACAAATGAAGAATTGAAAACCTTGGAGTCTTGCTTTCATATACCATTCCTACCCTTTCACATATGTGGTTTGTGTTGTGGTTAACAGTTTAAAATCTGTGTGTTCCCTCTTCCACATGATTAACAAATATGCGAGATAAGCTTTAGGGGTCTAGGTCAAAGTCTCCCACCACTTGCTGCCCTGTGAGAAACACACATTCAAATTCTTATCTTTCCTCACCTCTCACCCTCCACCTCTCTCCCTCTAGAGTTTCCATTAACAAGACAGAACATTCTGTGGGAAAGCTATGTAGAAAATATAAATGCTAAAAAAATAAAAAAAAGAGAAAGAAAAGAAAATATAAATGCTTTAAACTACACTAAATAGGTTAATTTAAGTAAGTATGGCTCTGTCTTCCTACATTTAGCTAACACATTGTCTCTATCTTTTTCTGGTACTTTAAAATATAATAAAATAACCTAAAAGAGGGCATTTGAGGGATAATAAAATAAGAAGGAACAATTAATAATTTCATTCAGCAAGTTATAAGCACAGAGATTCTATATGGTTAAAGAATAATAAAGGTTTACATACTTTTATCTTTACTATAGTCTTTAACTCCATAGGAAAGGAAAACATGCAGATATCCACTAACCAACCCAAATATACTCAATGCCTATTAATTACATGTTCAGTAGATAGGTGTTAGGAGAAACATGAAAGCTATAAAATAGAGTGTCTTACAATTGAAATGTTCAAAATTTAGTTAAAGAGACTACTTATATCTTAAATAAGATATGTATACTTAGGAACACATTTGCATATCTCTTTTGACATGACATAGGACAGAGTCCTGGAATCCACAAATTTTATTTAAGGAAGAAGTGATCACTTTTTCTTGAGGTGATCTACAGACAACTGGGCCTTAAGTTACAGATAAAATTGTTATGGTTAAGGAAGAGTGGAATAGTATGAGCAAAGGTGTTAACATGAGAAAACCTTCAAAAGCTTCTCGGAAAAGTGTGAGTAGTTCACAAGGATCACCCAAATTCTTAAACAGGAAGTTTTTGCATTCATTATTCTGCTACCTTTCTATCTCACTGGCTAAGGCCATGTTAAGCCTTTAAAGATCTTAATGAATAGATTATGATGTTGTTCCCATCGATATACAGACAATGTTTAAAATGAAGGCAAGAGAATCTATAAAAGGTCAAAATTCTGATTTTTTTTTATTTTGGAATAATAAAATTCATTGGATGGGGTGCTGTTGGTTCTCCTACTTTGCTGATAAACTAAAGTAAATTTGCAAGACTATGCATATCCTGGCATTGGGAAATCTGACTGCGGATAGAAAAATTAACTTTGAAGAATGTTATTATTCTCCCAAAGTTTTCAGATAAGAATAAGATTAGACTCAGTTTCTCAAAGTCAGCAGTATAGATATTTTGAATCTGATAATTCTTTCTTGTAGGGGGGTTGCCCTGTGTAGGGTATTGAGCAGTATCCCTGGCCTCTACCTACTGGACAGCAATAGCAGTTGTAACAACCAAAAATGTCTCCAGACGTGGTCAAATGTCCCCTGGGGGAAAAATCCAGGGAACATTTTGGATGTTTGAGAACCACTGGGTTAGAGGAAAGCATCAAAAGTAGTAAATTAACAGGAAAGTCCATCATTTTTCCCCTGAAAATTAGAAATACATTTTCAAACTCTATTTGCATTTGCATAATGATCAATTACTTAGGAGTGAAAAAACAGTTATCATATGCATTAATATATTAAGGCTAGTGTTGGGCTAAGATAGGTAGATACACAATTAATTATATACAAGGGTAAAGATTAATACAAATCAGGCATCCATTAAAGGCTATTCACAGCCAACATAGAAACGTTGTTATCTGCACCTAGGAGGAATACAAGAGACAAAGCAATGAAGCCCTTCAGAAAGTTCTGTTTCTGAGAGAAGACGTTTTTAAGATTTCTAGACTCCTTGAGCTTCAAAAGCCAACAAAAGCCAGCAAAACTAGTGCCCACTTGGAAAAGGGTTTATTCTACTTATCTTCAGCCAAAGATAACAATCTTAATAGTTTTGAAGATCTAAATGTTTCACAGCATTTAGGACAGACCTAATTTATAGATAGAGGTGTCTATCTATAAATGAACACATATCCTTAAAGGAACTTGACATGCAGTCAAAACTAATTTGAAAGCATTTACACTTAACTATTTCTAAACAATGAGTAGAGGACCAATAAAGTTGTGAGTTGGTTAGTTTTTTTCTCTGTGAAGGTAGAAAGCAGAATATTTGTGAAAGGAGAGGTTAGCAAAACAAAACCACATCACCATAGTTTTTCTGCCACTATTTTGAGAAAATTTCTGATTTCTGATTCTAAAGTTTTAAGCAATTTAAATGTACATACCATATTACTTTAATCTTTGTATACATAGCCCATAAAACATGCCTGGTGTACAGTTAAGCATTTAATATATGCTTGTGAAGTGAATCAATAAGATGCAAGAAAAGGGAAAATAATTTTAATTAGACACTCTGAAATATGTAGCATAAAGTTGATTATGAAAGAAATTTAAGTCTTTTGTTACTGTTTGTATTCAAATAGATTCCCTTCCTCTCATTTCAGAATTTTATCCTTTAAGATGATCAGGCCGGGCACGGTGGCTCACGCCTGTAATCCCAGCACTTTGGGAAGCAGAGGTGGGCGGATCATGAAGTCAAGAGATCAACACCATCCTGGCCAACATGGTGAAACCCCGTCTCTACTAAAAACACACACACAAAAAAAATAGCTGGGCATGGTGGCACGCTCCTGTAGTCCCAGCTACTGGGGAGGCTGAGGCAGGAGAATTGCTTGAACTCGGGAAGCAGAGGTTGCAGTTAGCCAAGGTCACGCCACTGCACTCCAGCCTGTTGCCTGTTGTTGTTGTTTGAATATTTAAAAAAAAAAAAAAAAAAAAAAAAAAAAAGATGATCAAATTTACATTATACCAAACTATAAAATACTAAGATAACTTCACAGAATCCCCAAAATAACTATGGGGCAGATGTCATTATTCCTCTTTTACAGAAAGCATATAACGTAATGAGTTCAGAAAGGTTAAGTGATGTCAAAAGCCACAAATAGTGGGAGCAGGAACTCAACACGAGCTTCAATTCTAAAGCCACCCCGAGTATACAGTATTTCAAGTGATGTAAGTAGAGGATAACATTTAGTTTGTTGCTGTGTTTTAATTGCCTATAGTGGTTTAAAAAACATGCATTGGTGTCAGCCTCCCGATCCCACAAATTACCAGTTGTAGGACCTTGAGCAAGTTATTTCAACTCTTTGAATCTGTCTCTTCATCTGAGGAACTGAACTGACAACATCCACCCCATAGGCTTCATATAAACATTAAGATAATATATAGGGCATTTTACCCACGTCCCTTCAGTAATGGTCATTGTCATGCACCATTGTCAACGTGATGGAATCCATGGGTGCTGTTATGTGGAGTTCTGAGGGCACCTAAACCGTTTATGGAGCACTTTCAGGTTTTGAAAATATGTTTTCACTATGCCCTTTTATGAACTTTTACCCCTTAAAAGTTGAATTCAAAATTTGAGTAGATTACATGTTAAGATATATGTGAAGTTCTCATATACATGGGAAAGTAGAATTTGATTATGAAAGGCAAGAGAAAGCATTCTAGTGAAAAAATTCATTAGGAAGATTTTTCTACATAATTAAAATTTAAAAGGCAATGTGATCTCTTTCATGACCAGAAATAGGGAGTGTTTGAGTGCTTATTTTGTGGCTGGCTCTGTTGTAAATGCTCTGTGCATATTCACTTTTAAAATTGACATAAACACACATGAGGTAGGTTTTATTATTACCATCCTCATTTTACACAGATGGGGTGACAAGCACTAAGAAATTAAATAACTCGACCAAGTTCACCCAGCTAGTAACACACATGATTTGAATGCAGAGTTATCTCCAGAATCCATGCTTGTAACTATGGTACAAGCTACACCTCTCACCAGAGATGTTGTGTTGCTAATCAACCACACATAAACATGGATACAGCAAGGCACTTCTGTACTTTTCCCATCAAGTCTCCCATCAGTTCATAGAACCCTCTATAACAGATGCAGCTGATATGCTGCTTCATATTCCCTGGCTCTCCAGTTTATTTACAGCTACAGTAAAATTCACACACACAGAAAAATGGGCACCTTCTCACCTGGGCCTCTCTAGACCTTGTCTGAGGGCGTTTCAGGGAGCGGGACCTGGAAGCAGGACCTAACCAAGACAGGCACAACCTAGGACTGTAGGAGACTTAAAAGGCTCTCAGGGCAAACTTTAATGAATACAAAACAGGAATTGATAAACAAATGCTCGCCTCCCCATCCCATTCACTTTCTTAGACAGTCCTTGGTGGAATTGAGTCCAGTTAGCTCACAGCAATAACTTGTTCATTTATGCACCTTGTACTGGCTCTTCACACTTCCCTGTCTCATTTACCAAGTTCCTCACTGTGTTTTCTGGGATCTCCTCTTAAACAGACTATCTGTATCCAAGGCTTTGTCTTGGGGTCTACTTTGAGGCAACTCAAATCAAAACAAATTCATCTGGGCATCTGGAAATTTCCTGCTCTCTCAAATCTCATAGTTTCCCTTGACCCCAGCTCTACTTATATCTGATCACCAAGGACCAGGCATCATGGGAGCAGCAGGAGTGGCATGACAAGAGGCTTAGGAGACTTTACCGCTGGAGTCCTCAAACTGAAAGAAAAATACTTCCTCTTATTGACATTGACCATTCTCATAATATCACTTCAATGTGTCATGATGCAAGTTCTTTCTCTCTACTCTTACTAAGGATCTATCAAGGAGGCAAAGTAGGGGTGTGGAAGGGGTGAGAAGAGAAGTAAACATTATCCCCTCAGACGAGGGTTCCAAAAATTGAAAAAGGGTTAATAATCATATCATGAATGTGCTGTGTCATTAGGAAGCCAAATGTCCTAACTAAGTGATATCCTTCTGAGACTTGTGATTGACTAGAAAGAATATGCACAAACCTGGAAACATACAGACCTTAGTTTAAATGCCAGCTTCACCACAAAGGATATGACCTGGAGCAAATTAATGTTGGGAAGCCTGATTTTTCATACATGTGTAATAATGTGGGACTATCTGCCTTCCAATATTGTTGAAGGCTTAAATGAGATAATGCATCTGAGAGTTGCTGACAGGTATTTAATAAATATCTTTTCATCGCTACACATATCCCATTGCAACCCTCCACCCCACAGAGAAATAGCCATGGCCAATTTTCCTAACTATACTCAGTCTTACACATGCAGGGATATCTGATGATCTGTTCTATTAACCTCCTGGAAATTCTACATATTTATGGTCAAAAATTTTTACTCAATGATCATTTCTTTTTTGTCCATTATGTGCCAGATTCTACAAGTTAAACTACAAGGTAAACTAAAGAACTTAGAGAAAATGTAGATGAAAATAAACATCAGATTTTGAAACAATTGTATAACATACATGCATTAACATAGCCAGATATATGGAAAGTCAATTGAAGACAGTGATAGCTGTTATTTACCAACGATAATAGCAAGGTACTTATAATAAAAGCAAATAAATAATCATCCCTGCCTCTATGACAAATAAACTGATTTTCAACAAACTAATGCAAGAGGAGGAGGAAGAAGTGGAAGAGGAGGTGGAAAAGAGGTAGAAAAAGCAGCAGCAGCAGCAGCAAAAAGCATTGGCCATCTTTTGTCTCTGATTCCAACATAGACTCTCTTCCTTTACATCTCTCCCACAAAGAGTTATGTGGTTCATACATTACATACAGTATATGAATCTTTTTTTTTCTTCTTTTCTTTTTTTTTTTTAGACGGAGTGTGCTCTTGTAGGCCAGGGTGGAGTGCAATAGTCTGATGTCAGCTCATCACAAACTCTCCCTCCCGGGTTCAAGCGATTCTCCTGCCTCGGCCTCCTGAGTAGCTGGGATTACAGGCATGTGCCACCACGCTCAGCTAATTTTAGATTTTAGTAGAGTTGGGGTTTCTCCATGTTGGTCAGGCTGGTCTCGAACCCCTAACTTCAGGTGATCCACCAGCCTCAGCCTCCCAAAGTGCTGGGATTGCAGGTGTGAGCCACTGCACCTGGTCATGATATCGATCTTCTAAATACACAGACATGTAGAAGATTCAGCTGAAGATCCTATACATAAATGGCTTTTTACATTTTGAACAACTTAGCAAGATGGTCTAGATTCAAATTACAGAAGCATGTATATATGTAAATAACTGCACTCCTGGGACATGAGGGCTGGACTCTGAGGCCTCCTTACTCTAGGCTTCAACTCTCTCAGAGCAGGAGCTATGCTTAAGATCCCACTGGAAAGCAGGAGATAGGATGAGAAATGTCTTATTTGTTCCACCACTGCCTCTCCTACAGTTACTTCCATCCCATAGAGACAGAGAAAAGCACAAGGAGCTGTGGCCGAGGGTCTCCTGGCACCTGGCTTGCCCCACAGCCTGTCACATATGTCGCAGTGGCCCATGCACTTATTTGGTGACTGGAAATTATGGAGAGCGGAATGGCCTCAGACCTCTCATGGAGTCGCACAACTGAAGCAACACCTGCATTTGCATGTGGGATCCCCAGAAGATTCAGAATCTTCTGCAGGACATTTTCATAGCTTCCAACTTTCAGTAACTGAACTTTTTACTCTGCTTATTCTTGGAGTTTTAAAAATTATTACTCAGAACTCCTAGCTGCTGTTTCTAGTTTCTACTCCTGGAAAGCACCATTTTATTTTCTAATACTTATTTTGCCATTTGGATGCAAAAACATAAATATCTGAATTTGAATACTTACTCTACCACCTAATAACTATATAAGCTCTCTGTGTCTCAATTTCCTCACCTGTAAGCTTGATGATATTTATACAATAAAATTGTTCTCAAGATTAAATAACTATGCTATAAACTATTATGTTTCATACAAATATGGAATAATAATTTTCCTTCTTAGAGATCAATACCTTTAGAGAGGAGACCACAGTTTACCAGGTTCTTAGATGGGGCCTGGGGTCTCTCATGCATTATCACCCGAACAAATACTGGGCAGTGGTGCGGATGATGATGGTTCATTCTTGTGGGCCACATTTTGCTGACTTAGTGAAATGGTTTGAGTGGTTACTACAACTTCCACATTGTGCCTGTTTTGTCCCAATAAACCATTTAAAAATCCAAGCAGTACACAAGGTCACTGAATTACCCTTCTCTAGTTTAATAAAAAAAGAATACTAAAAATAAGTAACTTCTCTAAGAGCTGAGAAGGTAAATGACATTTCAATTTCCACAGTATTTTCTGAGTCATCTTCTTCAACTAATATGTAGCATTTTCGGTGCATCAGTCCCTACACTGCACAGCAGTGGGAAAGATTTACCTAGCAACTTCCAACAGCACAGAACCAAACCTTTACAGAAATAATTCAGTAAGTACTGATAACCAGCCACAGAACTGCCTTCGTATAGTACACGAACCAATATATTCAAGCCGGAACTGAAGAACCTTTGTGATCATCTATCATGTGGTTTCTTAGGTCACAAATGATGAAACTGAGGACCAGAGAAACAAGATTGTAGCGAAACTGATTTTCAGTTCATTTATAATGAAGGTTGAGTTCCAAACCAACCTCAAGCAAAGACCTAAAAAGGAAATTATACCCATCAAAATATACACAATCTAGGGATTGGCCAGGATACCCACCAACAAAACCCTTTTTCCCATTGCTACTGCTCCAAATTATTTCAGCACTAGAATTTATTCCATACATTGTTTAAAATGTAGGGCTTACTTTCACAATGTATCCTCTGGAGTTGTTAGAAGAATCATGGAATATATCAAAAGCAATAGGCATAAAAGGCTTTAAGTTGCTATGAGAGAGGCAGTGAAGGAGAATGGGGTGCCTGAATCAGCTACTTCTGTCAATTCTAAAATATAGAGGACAAAAGCTTGTTGTGGGATGCAGTTTCCTCCTTATCCTTCTTCAAGGCGGTAAAGATAGGGATGAATCATTCATTCCTTTACCTGCACTATAAATCTTAGCATCACGACGCATGCTAGTACTCCTAGGACACAAGCTGGCAGAACAGGAGTGGGGAGAAGAAAGGTCTCAGGAAAACTGCTTGAGACACAGCAGGGTTCAACACTGGTAAATTTTTCTTGCAATTAGGAGACCCCCAAGGCTGAATTCTGAAGTAGATAATATTTTTCTTTTATATCTTTCCATCCTTTTTCCAAGACCTTCTCTGAGGACTTGGTTCCCCCATTTTCTCCCCCCACGTCCCATAGGGCTCTTTATATTCCATTCACTCCATTTTCATGGGGTCTGGGTTCTTTCAGCTGTAGGAAGATTAAATTTCTGCTCAATTATGATACCTCTCAGCTGTATCTTCTTTTTAAATAACTCCCTGTAAAACCAAGAAGGCTTCAAAAGCCAACCAAATGAGGTTTGAATGGAGGAATCTTAGTCTGATAAATGGATAGAAGGTCCCCTTTAGATAGTGTGGGGTAGTGAAATTTCCTGTACCCCCCACCTCGAACCAAAATCATGTGTAGCAACAGCTGTTTCTGTGTTAGGTTCTAAAATTGTAAGATTTACTTTAAAACAAAAAGGTCATCCGTAGCATTAGCACTGACTTCATCAAAACTAAAGGAGATCCTGAAGAGCAACCCATAGGCCATGGTACCACTTATGCTCCAAATTAATTAAGCTTCATGAGACCAAAGGACCAAATTAAGGAAGAGAGTAAACCTCACCCTCATTGAGTGCTTCTGTTATACCCAAGCAAGTTTAAACAGAAGTGCCACGCACTGAGTTTGTTGAGAGTCCACCTTTAATTGGCCAGCATCCAAGAGTCAGCTAGAGCTCAAACCTCTCGACCATGAACAAAGGGCAGTTAACATTTTCATACTAGTTTAGGGTCAGGGGTGGTAAGCGGATTATTACAGAAGCAGAAGGAGCAGGTTAAGGGGAAGCAGGGGGGTGCCTAACAAAAAATTTCTACTTAAAGTTGTTTTTTACTCAGGATGTGGGGTAGCAGTTGCACGGTTGCAAGTACAGGATGTATAGGCCAGTGGGTCCTGTTTCTCAGAAAATTGGTTACAAAGATGCCAGGTGTTTCAGACCACAAGCTTTCAGAACAGAATACCCTACATAGCTCAGGGTGGGCAACATAGCTCAGGGTGGGCAAAATGGAGTTAGCAGGATTGTTTAAAATGTCTTTATTAAAGCCATGTTATGGTATTTCGCTTCCTACTTTGGGGCCTTTGCACCTGCTTGCATTTGCATGAAATTCTTTTCCCAAGGACACTCCTCAGTTCCTACTTTTGCCTCTTTAACCCCCACTCATCTTTCAGTGCTCAGGTGACATGTGACGTCATGAAAGAGTTCCAAGATGCCCAGAATAGATCATCTCCTCTTCCCACTCTAAATTTCTCTGCTCTACCACTATATTTAAATATGTATAGTCAGATGACATTAACCAACTCCATGTATCTTTATCTACAATAATCATTTAAGGGGGATCATTCACTCAGCATTTTCCAAGAATGATACCATTTGTTGTTGGCAACAATAGTGCTACATCATAGAGCAACAACTGTGTGAAACTTAAATCAATTTAAGCACAAATCTACCTAACAATTTAAAGTTCCAAGCATCAGCTTAGCAACAAACTTGGAAGCTAGTTCACTTCTAAGGTGGTATGTGTTGATGTGTCTTCCTATGTTGGTATGAAAAACATTGTACTATAAAGATCTTGTTAAGTGGAAACACATAAATGGAAGTGTTTTCCAAGAACATATATCTGCCATAATGCCAGATCAAATAATAAAATAATTCTTGCCCCATTTTATATATCAGAATTGCCTATTTAAAAACATTTTCCCAATCTTTCCATTAAATACTTATAAAAACTTTGGACAAAAATCATCTAATAAAATGAGTACATGATGTCAGTTAAATGTTCAATTGGGATTCTACAATGCAGATTTCAGCTAAACATCATATTCTGCTTGATTTAATGTCATCTTATGGAATAAAGTTACTTTTACTGTTCTTTTTTGTTTACTTTGACATCAAAAGGAAACTACAACAAATACATAAGAAGTACCTGTGAAATGCTATGCTGTGCTTCCCAGATTCCCCTTCAGGAATGAGGGATTTATTTCCCTAGCTGCTGGCAGTATTGCCAGAGCATGGCCCTTTGCCATGGGCACTCTTGGAAGATTGTCTTAACGAAAGAAACATGTTTTGCCTAAAATCATGTCTACTTTGAAAAGAAGGTCCTATCCAATCCCAGTCATTGAAGGGATATAAAAGCCCAGCCACATTGCCCCACCTCTAAACTGTCATCCCAGCTCCAGAGCTCCCCAAGGGACATGCTGAGGTCTTCAGCATGATATATCTTCCTATGTTGGTATGAAAATCACATCTCAACTTCTCTCTGCACAATTCTGTTTTTTAATTATTCCTTCCAATGTTATTGATCTCTAGGGTGCTTCCTAATAAAGGTATTGCACATTAATCTCCACCTCAAAATCTCCTTCTGGGGAATGCCACCTATAATAGCCTGGAAGTAAAAGCCTTCAACAATTACAGTTGAGAAGTTGTTAATAGAGAAGTGGCTGAAAATTAAGGGTCCATTAAATGGAATCTCAGCTGCTTCTTCCCGTCCAAGGGCTTTGACTTGTGTGGTTGGAAGGTTGAGGTGAGCGAATTTCTATGAGGGAAATTTCCTAGGAGGCCACTTTCTAGTATACACATGTGTCTTGTTTAATAACAATCTGAGTGCAAACCATTCCCTAGATGAAGGCTTTGCTACCATGAGATATGTGGTCTCTAAGCCTTTGAGCTCATAGCTGTCCCCTCCAAGCCATCCTTGGAATTGGTCTTTGCCCTTTTTGTAGCTTCAGTGCCTCTGGGCTGTACACCATCTCCTGGGATAGCTAGGACAGGTTTTGATGATTTATTGGGCCAGTTTACTTTTCTACTTATCTCCCCTCACAAACTGAGAACGGAAAAGAAAGGCACATTTAGTTTATTTCCCCTCTCATTCAAGAGAGTCCAGAATATTGACCTTTCAATATAGTATGCTTTGGTTTCATATTATTTTAATAATGCAGTTTTTATCAGAATGGTGCAGATCTCAGAACATTCAATTCATACAAGTCTATACTTGAAATACAAATATAAATTTAATTATATTATACTAATGTATTTGATTATTGTATTTTGTTTGCTTTTGGTTTAATCATTCATTTATTCATTTTACTTGACAGCTACTTATTCGGGATCTTCTATGAATCACAGACTTTAATATTCCTGTGAAGTAAATGTAACACCCAATGTCCTGCTGGCCCCTCATTCCAATGTGGTGCTCCTGCTAAAAGCAATTTTAATTTTGAGTCCTAACTTTGAGCTTCTCACAAAACTCTCCATAGCTACACAACTCATCTATTATCAGGATCTATATGAATTCTACTAAAACATTGCAGATGGTTTACTAGAACTCACATGTTACATAAGTTTGATTTCTCCTCCCTCTTACTTACAGGAATTTTCTAGCTCATTCTTTCTGGCATCTGTAAGCCTATTCCTCCCTCTTTCCTCTTGCTTTCTTGTCTTTGTGAGTCTTGTTTCTATTCTCTTTTAGTCTCTTGCCTCTATTAGAACATTTCCTTGAGAAAATTATTCTTAAAATTAAGCTAAAAAATATCTAAATGCCCTTGATATACACTCAGGGGTATGGGAACCAAGAGAAATTAGGAGAAAATATTGATTTAAGATTAATAAAAATGGGAATGACTTTAGTTTGGGCTAAAGCATAAAAAAGAAGAAAAGAGAAAGAAAGGGCATTGGTATTGCAATATGTTGGACAGAAATTGTTGCATAAATAATATTCATTTATAATATTCTAAATAGTTTTTAAACCGACAGTGTGTAACACTGCATAACAGCTTTAGTCTCTTTTATTAAAAACCACTTTATTAAACATTATTTCAATTCATTTATATTTAAAAAAAATACCCCATACAAAGAAGGCTTACCAAAAGGTACTTCTCCCAATATTCTCAGAAATTAACTATTGTGTGTCAGGTTCCTAAATGCTCCACATACAACACCACAAGGAAATTTTTACTCTTATTACCCCAATAGAAGATGAAGTAAACCAAGACTAAGAAAAATGAGGCAATTTGCTCAAAGTTTCAGTCAAAGGATTTTAACTCAGGTAATCTACCTTGCAGTTTATACTCTTCATTAGGACATGATACTGTCCCATTTGATGTAAGGTCTGGAGCCCTGGGGAATGTGTCTAGCCAAGATGAAAAGCCAATCAGAGTTTGTGGGTTTGGACTTTGAAAGTGAATTCAGACCTCTTGGCATTTGCATTCTCTTTGTGGCGGACAAAACGCAAACTTCTATTTGAAAAGAGGGAAAGAACGCGGTCTAAATGGCTTCAAGGTTTTTGAACATCAAACAGTTTTTACCAAAGAACAGTACAATCACTGAAGTGTATCCAAATAAAAAAAAAAAAAAATACATGGATTTGACAGCAATCTGATTCACAAAATACCCAGAGCCATTTCATGGTTATCATAGTTCCAAGTTAAATAGAAAGCTCTGTGTTGTATTCTTCTCCCCCATTAATTAATTCCTGACTGGATATTCCTGATCTTCCAAGCGCATGCCAGTGGGCACACATGGGGAGCTTCATGGTTCAGGAAATGATGTTGGCGGGACCCAGAGGTTTGGCAGGGTGAGTGGCTTGAGGGCAGCCCTGGCTGGAGCTGCCTCCTCTCATATGGTCCAAGTCAGCAGCACCAACTGAAAGTAGGCACTTTCAGGCTGGAAATTTCACAATGGGTGAATTTTTTTCCCAGTCCTTCAAAGTCAATGGATGAAGAAATGGGCAAGTAATTCATGCCTGCAACTTGGTAGTGTGGGCAGCTAGGATCAAAGTAAGGGAAATTGTACAAATTGTCCACTTGAATACGAAAGAAGTAAAGAAAGCCCAGCCAACTCAATCCAATATTGCTTTTTTTCTTTTGAATTCTTTATTTTTATAATTCAGAAGTTTATGTTTTCAATGGCTGGGTAGAAAAGTGGCAGAAGTGGAAAGATTTTGAGATTGCTACTAGAAAACCTGACTTAGAAAGTAGTCTGAAGACTGAGCTTTTCATTATTTTAATGCCAATGAGGCATAATTCAAATAATCACACCAACCAAATTTAGGCTTTAATGACTTACAGAACACTGAGTTAGAGAATAGTTCTTCAACTTGAAGAAGAAACTCGAGCCAGAACGCAGCTGGAGCATAAAAACCTCACAAAACACATTTCTTATCTTAAAAATGAGAGAGCTGAATCACCTTCTCCACGGCTCCTTCCCATTCTAACATTCCATGACTCTGTTTTATACTAAATGCATGTGTGGAGCTGGATAGGTCATTTAACTTTAGTCTAAAGGCTTTTGATAATGCATCATAGAATCCCCCAGTTCTTAGAAGACTCTTGCTAAAGCTCTGATCTTGTAGAACATTCCAGAGCCCAACGCTGAAAGTGAGATAAACTAGACTTGACCCAGATCTGACATTGGTTAGCTACATGCAATTGGCAAGCAACTAGTTTTATTTTCTCATCTGGAAAATAAGATTAATCCTTTTACTTCTAATATCTGTTTCTCAAACAATCACCATTTATTATTCTTATGACCCTTCATAAAATTATGTTAAATATTATTTTAATATTTCTTGAGGTAGAATAATATTAAGTAGGTTTTAATGTCTTTAACATCAAGGAACCTATGAAACATAGGCAGCATCCTTAAAATCATTTTCTTTAACATAGATATAATGTAGGATTAAAGACTCCAAGAATCAGTACCTGATAAGGTTTGGCTATGTCCTTATCCAAATCTCATCTTGAATTGAGGTTCCCAAATGTCATGGAAGGGACCTGGTGGGATTATATATAACAAATAATATAAAGTTCAGTCTTCAAACTACTTTCTAAGTCAGGTTTTCTAGTAGCAAACCCAAAATGTCATGGAAGGGACCTGGTGGGAGGCAATTGAATCATGGGGATGGTTACCTCCATGCTGTTCTCATGTTATTAAATGAATTCTCACGAGATCTGATGGTTTTATAAGGGGCTCTCCTCCTTTTGCTTGGCAATTTTCTCTACTATTGCCATGTGAAGAAGGATGTGTTTGCTTCCCCTTCAGCTGTGATTGTAAGTTTCCTGAGGCCTTCCCAG
>CAUYQU010055118.1:0-28373 GCA_963574635.1 Cheracebus regulus
TGTTGAACAATGAGAACACATGGACACAGGGAGGGGAGCACTATACGCTGGGGTATGTTGGGGGGAAATAGGGGAGGGACAGTGGGGGGTGGGGAGTTGGGGGGAGATAGCATGGGGAGAAATGCCAGATATAGGTGAAGGAGAGGAAGGCAACAAATAACACTGCCACGTGTGTACCTATGCAACAATATTGTATGTTCTTCACATGTACCCCAAAACCTAAAATGCAATAAAAAAAAAAAATTATTTTATCTTGAAATAATTTCAAACTTATAGAAAATCTGAAAGAAGTCCAGGCATGGTGGCTCATGCCTATAATGCCAGCACTTTGGGAGGCTAAGGCAGGAGGATCTATTGAGCCCAGTTTGAGACCAACCTGGGCAACACAGTGAGAGCCCATCTCTATAAAAAATAAATTTTTAAAAAAGTAGCCAAGCATGGTGACACACACTTGTAGTCGCAGCTACTCTGGAGGGTGAGGCAGGCGGGTCACTTGAGTCCAGGACATGAGGTAGCAGTGAGCCATGATTGCTCCAGCCTGGGTCACAGGGCAGGATCCTATCTCAAAAAAAAAATGGCGTATACCTGCATACCCTTTACCTAAGTGCATCAATTTTTAACTGGCAGGAGGTCACACTGTGGCCACAAAGACCCACAAGTGCATGAGTGACCCAGGCAGGAGAGAATGGGGAAGAGCAGCCGGGCTGTGCCCATGGCATGTATGCAGAGTCAGGCGTAATGGTGTTTTAGATCAGCCAGGCATGGCGAGGATTCACAGCATGGGTTTGTGGACATGGGGAGGAGGGGATCTCGTATGCTCTCTTCTGCAGCAGCCAGGAACTGAAAGAAGCTTTGTTTGTCCCCTGGGTATGCCAGCAGAGAGTCATTCGATCAGGAATCAGAGCCAGAGCAGTGAAGGCCTTTTGTTGTTCTAAAAACCCCAACGGTGATTTGGGGCTCTCAGGAGCCAACAGGGAGAGGCCGTAACCCATCTTCCTGTGGAGACAGTGCAGGAGCGAGAGCACTGGCCTTGGAGTCTGAAAGTCTGTGTTCCAGCCCTGCTTTTGTCCTTGACCAGCCCATCACCTTGAGCCAGTAACTCAGCCCCTCTAAATTTAGGGTTTCTCTTCTAGTACTGGGATTATTTTGAGGCTCAAATGAAATAATATGTATGAAAGTAATTTTCCAATTGGGGAAAGAAAAATGATTAGGTTAGCTGATAGTAGATTAGATTTTTCATGTCCTTTGCCTCCGATGGTAGCCTCAATGCATGGTTCAGAACTTTTTTCCAGACTCAGAAGTCCATATTGTTCCAGAAAAAGAGCCTGCTATAAATACGATCAGATCCTTCATGTGTTTTGTGGACCGTCTCTGGGACAGAGGCCAAATAGCAGAGGCTTCAGGGAATCTTTTATTTCACGGCCTTTTGCCTCCCAAGCTCGCTGGCTCTTTCCTGCTCTGTCACCAACATTTGGTGTCACAGCACCCCCTACTACCAGGCCG
Organism: Cheracebus regulus; assembly: GCA_963574635.1. Taxonomy (NCBI): domain Eukaryota; kingdom Metazoa; phylum Chordata; class Mammalia; order Primates; family Pitheciidae; genus Cheracebus; species Cheracebus regulus. Next base: position 1,504 of record CAUYQU010055118.1, read on the forward strand.
AATTCAGCTTCCTTTTTTGGACCTCTTTAGGCTGGCTGCTATACCGCACAACTGCAGGGGGAGCCATGTGCATCATCATCTATGCGAATGATGGATTTGGACAGTATACAACCTGTGCAACCAAACATGGTAGCCCTTCCTCAGAGGGTTTCTGCATGCTTCCGTTCATGCATCACGCCTCTATGTTCAGTTCATCATGTAGGAGGGCCATCTAGAGACAGATAGGCTATTACTCTTTATGTCCCTTCTCCCTGCCAGCACCGTGCCTGGTATGCAGGAGATCCAGGGTACACAGTGAGTGAGCAAACAAGTGAGAAATTGAGGAAACCAACGAGTGAAGGGATAAACTGACAACTGACTGCCTACACATTTAGCCAGTTAACAGGCATTTATTGAGCACCTAGTATGTGCCTAACACTGTATTAGGCCCTGAGGATATAGTAGGGATCAAGACAGCCAGGATCCCTGCCCTCCAGCAGCTTATTGTCTACCTACCCCTATAGTGCATAGCAGGGTTGAGAGGAGGCTGAGATGAGAGAGATGTGTCATGCAAGTGCAGGGTCAGATCCTGTCTGTATTTCTAATTTTGATATTCTGTTCATCATGTGTCTTTTGCATTAATGTTTTTTAACATACTGCACTAAACTGTTCTTCTCTTGACTGCGGAGTTTTTTGGCACTCAGATTTTGTGCCTTATGCCAGTGTCTCAGTTGCCTCACTCTCATCTTGGCCTTGGTGTGAAACAATGTAGGAAAAGGTTTTGTTTTTTGTTTTTCTGGGTCAGGGGGTTGTTTGTTTTGAGACTGGTTCTTGCACTGTCGCCCAAGCTAGACTGCAGTGGTGCAATCATAGCTTACTGCAGTCTTAACCTCCTGAGCTCAAGTGATGCTCCCACCTCAGCCTCCCAAGCAGCTGGGACTACAGGCATGTGCCACCATGCCCTGCTATTTTTTTTATTTTTTATAGAGATGAGGTCTTACTGTGTTGCCCAGGCTTGTCTCGAACTCCTGGGTTCAAGAGATCTTCCCACCTGGGCCTCCCAGAGTGCTGGGGATTGTAGGTGGGAGCCACCGCACCCAGCCCAGGACAAGTTTTTGACCACCTGTATGATTATCGTATCCAGGAAATAGCTGATATGGTTCCCACGGATGTGCATATCTCATCAGGGGCCGTTCTGTAATTGCACTTACCTCTCCGGGTAGCCATAGGGAATGATGGATTTGTAATGCTAACCAGCAAACAGTGCCAAAGCCAGCAGCTCATATGGGCATTTTTGCCTGGGAGTTGTGGTTTCTGATCTCTCTGCAGGATAGACACTCATTTCGGCTGGGCATGGTGATGCGTACCTGTCATCCCAGCTACCTGGGGGGCGCTGAGGTGGGAGGATCACTTGAGCCCTGCGGGTCGAGGCTGCAGTGAGCCATGATGGCATCACTGCACTCCAGCCTGGGCAACAGAGCAAGACACTGTCTCAAAAAAACAAAAGACACTCAGTTGGGAGTTTGTACTTGTTCATGCTTTTTTCACCTGTTGACTGCATCTGCGTTTCCTCTGGGTGTTTCCACAGTAGCTGGGTGTTATTCCTGCTCGGTGGGTTGCCATGGCAGCCTTAGCTGTGAGTGAGTGACAAGGCAGAGGTTTCCAATTCCTTGGCTGGAATTAGCTGTTAAGCTCCCCATTAGCTGTTCCTTTTCCTGGTCCAGTGATGCCCTGCAGTGCTCCGTTCCTTGACTGAGACATCCTCTTACCTTAACTCCCCAGTGGGCAGAAAATCTTGGTTTTAATGATTTGAGTTGGTGAGAATAGAGCAAAGACACAGAAGGCGCTTGAGTTTATTGGGGCTTTTGCTTTTGCAGTTAAGGATGGAGAGGAGAGGCCCTCTTTTCCAGGATGAATTGAAGGTAGAGGCGACTAAGAGAAGGGGGGTGACTGCAGATCCACTTCCGAGGGCGGATGTTGGGGAACAAGATAGAAGTGGATTGACATAGTAGCTGGGACCCAGAGGAAAATGAAAGGAAATGAGTTGTTCGAAAAGGGTCAGCCCTGGAAAAGTTCTGACTTTCATGTTGGAAAAGCATTCCCCATTATCCACAGACGTCAGGGCTGGGAAATACACAGCTCCAGGGATCCCCAGAGGACCTTCAAAGGTATACCCCAGCCAGGTGTGGTGGCTCACGCCTGTAATCCCAGCACTTTGGGAGGCCGAGGCAGGTGGATCACCTCAGGTCAGGAGTTTGAGACCAGCCTGGCCAACGTGGCGAAACCCCATCTCTACAAAAATTAGCCAGGCAAGGTGGCAGGCACCTATAATCCCAGCTACTGGGGAGGCTGAGGCAGGAGAATTGCCTGAACCTGGGGGGTGGAGGTTGCAGTGAGCTGAGACCACACCAATTCATTCCAGCCTGGACAAAAGAGTGAAACTCCTCAAAAAAAAAGGAGAGACCCCCAGCTTGTGATAATTAGCTTTCCCCTCTTGCATCTTCCTCATGTTCACCTCCCACAGTTTGGGCTCCCCTAACCAGCCACAGAAGCAGCCTGATCAAGCCACTCACCTTAGCACTCCCCATGGTCCCTCTGTGGCTGTAGGAGCAGCGCCCTCTTCTCTGCCTCTTTTCTCCCCTCTCCCCATGTGCTCGGTGTCTCAGCCATCGTGCTGCTTGATGGCTGCTGCACTCGCCATGACCTCCCCCACCCCTTGCCATTCTCATGTCCATGAATGCTCCTCTCCTGTCCCCTCCCTACTCTCCTGGGACCCAGGAACAAGGTCTTCTGCCGACCTTGTCCCTCCCCTGTGCTCTCTGGCTTCCCCACCACACCATAACCTCCTCCAGGGCAGGGAATGAGTGTCTTCTACCTCAGTATTACTGACAGCAGCCCAGCTCCTGGCACAGAGTTGCAGAATGAAATAGGAAGCATCATGGTTGCTTTCATTCAGAGAGCCACAAGCCCCAACACCAAAGGGACTTGGTCCTAAAATTCACATCCTCCTGCCCCACTGACCCCCTCCAGGCCTTGGTGGAAGTTCTGTCCATGGAGTGCACATGTGGGTGTCTGAATCTTTGTGTATCATCCAGCTCCCTCTCTTGCCTGGCAGGTGCTGGATGTGTCTGGGGCGGACATGTTGGCCAAGTCAATCGCCAATTGCCAGGTGGAGCTTCTGGAAAACTGTGGGCACTCGGTAGTGATGGAGAGACCTAGGAAGACGGCCAAGCTCATCGTTGACTTTTTAGCTTCTGTGCACAACACAGACAACAACAAGAAGCTGGACTGAGGCACTGACTGCAGCCTGTATTCTGCACACAGCACCCGCTCCCATCCCCCAAATCTGACGCAGCCAGCACTCTCAGGGATCCTGCCCCAAATGCGGTCAGAGCACCAGTGACCCTGAGGAAGCCAGTCCCTTATCCCTGGTATCCACGGTTCCCCAGAGCTTCGGGGACCATGAGAAAACCTCCAAGATCTTTTTCACAAAATAGAAGAAACTCATATGGAACAAAAGAAGAAACCCCAGCCATGAAATCTACCATGAAGTCTTCAAGTTCATGTTACTGACAAGCTTGTGCAAAGTAGCCACTTGGACCATAATGAAATTGAGGACATTTTCTTTGCGACATTCCTTATAGACGGAGACCCAAGATATTTTTGTTGCTTCAAGTGTATTCCCTTGCATGGGCAGTGGCTTTTATAAGAGCAATAGTCCTCATTTGCCGAACCCTGTCATTTAGGTCGAATTTAAGTTTTACATAGAGACCCATGTATGATTGCAGCCCATTGGCTGCAAGACCAGGGAGGAAAGCGGCAAGCAGAAGAAAATGTTTACATGCATGGAGGGGTATTGTTCCAGCCCTCGGAGCGGCCGGAGCAACAGAGTACATGGGTGCGTGGTTCACTCAGCACCCATGAAGTCAGATATGTTCAGAGTGAACCCATGACAGTCGCAGAATGAACACCTAGCAGGGTAGGTTTCCTAGGAATAATTTATTATTTTAAAAAATAGGACTAATAAAGCAATAATGTTCTAGACAACTGTCTAAGGAATCAGACTCAGGTTCCACACACAAGCAACAGCTCGTGGGCCTCTTTTCTATTTCGGTGTGCTACTGAGAACCCTTGGATGTAAAATACTAGTTTGTTAATGAATTCTGTGAATTCTGTGAACAGTAACGTGATTGCAAATAAATCTAAGCAGCTGTAAAAGTGACCACAATGACATGAAATAAATTTAATAAGTGTAGATCAGCAACATGCAGGTGGTTTCTGTTTCTGAACTCCTAATTAGGTACAATGTTGGCAGAGTTTCTGTTAACTTTAAAATGTGTTTTTTGAAGTAAGCCTTGTTCGACAGGCTTTGGAAGGCTTTGCATGGATGATTTATTAGTTTTAAGGAATCATGTTTGCAAGTTTTATTCAGTTGAAATTGTATATCTAAGGCCAGGTACAGTGGTTTACGCCTGTAATCCCAGCACTTTGAGAGGCCGAAGTGGGTGGATTGCTTGAGGCCAGGAGTTCAAGACCAGCCTTGCCAACATGGCAAAACCTTATCTCTACTAAAAATACAAAAATTAGCTGGGTGTGGTGGCACACACCTGTAATCCCAGCTACCTGGGAGCCTGAGGCATGAGAATCACTTGAACCCAGGAGGTGGAGATTGCAGTAAGCCAAGATGGCACTATTGCACTCCAGCCTAGGCAACAAGCGTGAAACTCCATCTCAAAAAAAAAAAGTCCTTCACTGAAATTGTATATCAAAAGCAAAAAGCAAGAGTCATTAAACTAGTCTTTTTGACTCTTCTATGGCATTTGGGAGCCCTAAACTCCCCAGAAGAGAAGCTTCATTTTTTCCATTTTTTTTTTTTTTTTTTTTTACAGAAAATCTACAGCCAAGTCATTCTGGGAATAAAGTGAGATAAACTTTATAGTTTAAATTGGAATTCAGGACAGTGTTTCAATATTTTAGTTTACCAGAGAAGACTGGAACTTAGAGCTTAAAAACAAGAAGATATGAAGATGTGACATCAAGCTGGGATGCAGCTAAAGCAGTGCTCAGAGGGAAATTTATAGACTTCAATACGCATATTAGAAGAAAAGAGGCTAGGTGGAGTGGCTCACACCTGTAGTTCCAACACCTTGGGAAGCCAAGGCAGGAAGATTGCTTGAGTTCAGGAGTTTGAGACCAGCCTGGGCAACATGGCAAGACCCCATCTCTTAAAAAAAAGAAAAGAAAAAGAAAAATCAATAAATTGTCTATCTCAAGAAACAAGAAAAGAAATAATATCAAAGCCAGAGAAAAATAGAGGGAAGTAATACAGATGAAAACAAAAATCAATGAAGTAGAAAAGAAAGTACATATTAGACATTTTATTTGTTCCAATTTCCTATATTCACCGAGAATTCTGAGCACGGTGAGAGAGGGGTTCAGTGTTGGTGGGCCTAGCTGATGAGAGATGGTTTCTTCAGGATCACTGAGGAAGCCCCAGACCTGGGATAGTACCTCAGATCAGAAACCATAAGGCATATAGGAGTTCTTCTGCTCTGGGTTGAATACCAGCTAAAGAGGACATCAAAAGCAGTCTCTGAACTGTGCCCACCATGGGGTCATTCAGGCAGGGTGTGTGCCGTTTATCCCAGCCCGGGAGGACAGTAGGCAGGTTCCGCAGCTGGGCACAGCTTCCATCTCCTCTGCTGACACCAGAAAGCATTGACTACAAGCTGTGAGCAGAGAGGATGAAAGAGTCATTTTTAACTACAAGGTGGGTTTTCAGGTTCTCGCTTGGTGCTGCAATTCTGGCCACACCCGGAAGACCCTGTGCCTCACTTCCTGCCTCTGTGACTATAGCGAGCCTGCTGGTTACTGCCAGCTCTGAGTCCCCTGTGCCACATCCCTCTGGCCCCTATGGTGTGCGCCTTTGATGATGGTAGGTTGGAAAGAAGAAAGGACTCATTCATCACACCCCTCCCTGAAAGACTACGAGGAACTTCTGAAATGACAGTGGAAAGCCCCAGAAACCACAGCTGCAGCTGGGCTCTCATCCCACTGGCTGTTGGAGTTGGGGCCTTCTGGGCTGTTGTGGGCCGACCCTCCTGGTGAGGCATTGAAGAGGGACAGGCAGCAGTTAGAACTCAGTTTGCAGTCAGTCTGAGCTCCTTGTCCTGGACAGAGGTAGCCCTAGGAGTGATCGATATATAACAAATGCATCGGACTGATGGGCTGCCTGTGTAAGTTTGTATCTTCCATTTGAGCCCCAGTGAGTATTCCCCATCCTAGGGAACCTTACTTGTTGCTTTGCCCACAGGAAATTCACAGGAAATTCTCGGGCCAGGCTGGAGGACTAAACCTTGTAACTATGTGCCAGGGGCTATCCTGAGTCTTTTCACGCAGCCCTGTACGTGTGACACCATGCCAGTTTTACAGCAGAGGGACCGAGGCATGGAGCAGTGAAGTATCTTGCCCAAGGTCACACAGCTTACAAGGAGAGGGAAGCCTCTCGGTTATAACTGAAGGTAACTTGTAAAAACAATGCTTTTACCTATTCAGGCAGGAGCTCTCCCGCCTACCTTACCAGTCTGCCTGGGGCCCCATTGGCTCACCGAGACCAGGCCAGTGTGTGACAGCTTCAGCCGTAGATTGCTGAGGCCACACCTCCTGGCTTGAGCCCCCATTGAAGAAGATGACCTGGTTCATGGTTAAGGACTTCCAACTGCCCAGCCTCCTGCCGGACGGGAAACAGAGCTCACCTGGATTCCCACATCGTTCTGCTAAGGACACAGCCAGCGACAGCTTGCCCTCCCTACTCCAGCCTCTTTAATAACCACGACGGGTGAAGGGCTGACTCACCTTGCTGATCCCCTCTCCCGCCCCCATACTCTGGAAATGAGTGTTGTTTGTCCCCAGCAATATTCTGCTTTGAGAGAAGTCTTGGCTCAGTCTCGCTGTCTCTCTAGGTCTGGCATGGAAAGCAGTCGAGAGATGTGGCCTGGCCAGGCACGGTGGCCCATGCCTGTATTCCCAGTACTTTGGGAGGCTGAGGCGGGTGGATCACCTGAGGTCAGGAGTTTGAGACCAGCCTGCTCAACATGGCAAAACCTTCTTTACTAAAAATACAAAAAATTTGCCAGGCATGGTGGTGTACACCTGTAGTCCCCAGCTACTCGAGAGGCTGAGGCACGAGAATCACTTGAACCTGGGAGGTGGAAGCTGCAGTGAGCCAAGATTGCACCACTGCACTCCAGCCTGAGCGGCACAGCAAGACTCTGTCTCAAAGGAAAAAGAAAAATAATGTGGCCTGCTCCTAGCTGCCACTTTAGAAGCCAGCCCTGAGGCTCTGCTCGGGTCTGTCCAGGCATCCTTTAAAGGGATTGCTTACTGGCCAGGGGCTATACCTGCCTTCAGATGCATTTAAGCCTAATATTTATACATAAATGCTGAACTTAGGCCCCCTCATTTACTTTCCAAGCCCTAGATATTGGTAGGTTGCTGAGGTAACTAATGTCATTCCAAAATGGTGGCCACAGACTTTAACACGTGCAGGCCCCAGCCTTCTGCTTTGGAGGAGCCATCACCTTTCAGCTCCTCCAGAATCACTCCTTTAACTACAGGCTGGACCTTCTCATCAGCTTTTTCTCCCCTCCAACCCCAAATTGGGTGTTACAATTTCTCCATTTCCTGAAAGAAGGCAAAAAAGTAGAGAATTTTTTGGGAAGGGCAGGGCTCATCACAGATAGGGCAGGGGAGATATCCTCAAATTACCTGCCAAGGCCAGGACCAGCAGGTGATAGTCCTGGGTCTGGCTCTTCTGGTGTCCCCAGCTACCCCGGGGCTCTGGGGTCCAGTGTCTGCTCCTTGGGGCTGGTACCAGCCAGGGTGTGGACTTGGGGTTGCCTGTGCTGGCAGTGAGAGGAGAGTCTTGTGACCATCATCAGCCTAGTCAGGCAGAGGGAGAAGATGAGGACAAGTGACTGCTAGGGTCACCTTTCAGCAGTAGGACAGTCCCTCTCTCTTGGCTCCTGGAGGAACCTTCCCTTCATTGGTTCCTGGATCTTTGGTCTTTAAATCTTCAAGGCAATGAACAGGAAATCTGAGGCCACACCTAGTAGGCCAGGAGCTGCAGCAGGGGATGGAAGAAGGAAGGGTTCGCAGGGGCAGTAAGCAGGTGACAGTTCCAATGACCAAAGCAAGCTGGGTTGGCGGGGGCAGGTGACCTCCTGAAGGATAACTGGAAAGGTAGCTGCTGAGACAACCCTTCCTCAAAGCTCTCAGGCCAGACGTGATTTGAATTCAGAAGTGTTCCGGCCTGGAAAGGTATCACAGTGTATATGCCATGTATCATGTGATGCCCTCTGCAGGGTCTGGGGCCACCACATATGACAAATAAATGCATTCATTCATATTTCCGCCATGCAATGTATGTCTAGCCACAGTAAGTGGGACAAAAGCTGTAAGCCTCACCGTAGTTCAGATTAAGCATTGGTGCTAGATGAAGATATTTGGTTTCCAGGGTTTTCTTTTTTGTTGTTGTTGTTTCAAGATTGCAGATAAGGGATTGGGAGCCTGCTTTCCAGGTCTTGTCTCTTGCCTTAGGGGTGAGTTTAGGAAGCATTTTTTTCTTCACACTGCTCCTTCCTGTATGGAAGGAGCAGCATACAGATAGGTGTGGTCCACAGCTCCCTCTTGTGGCCTAACTATGTAAGTAGCAGGTCCTGATTTCAGTGTTACAAAATGATGCTCTAATTATTAGTGTTAACAAAAATGATGCTCTGTCGCCTTAAAAGAAATCAAACAAAAGATTTCTTTAAAAAGGATAGTCTCCTATGCCCTCTACATGGCCCCACCTTCCCCATCAGTCAGTCCCTCAGGATTTCGGTGCCTTTGCAGCCATGCATACGGGTAAGCAGTGTAAAACTCGTTGGTTTTGTGGATTTTTTTTTTTACGTAACACAAATGGGGCTATGCTGGACATTACTGTTGCCCACTCCTCCTCCTGCTCTTTTCCCTGGAGCTCTTCTAGGTCCAAACCCACAGAGCCCCCGGGTTAACAGGGATGCAGAGTCCTCCAGAGAGAGCGAGGTGCGAATCATTTTGGAGGGACCTCTTTGAACCACCAGGAGAAGATCTCTGAATTTGTAGAAAGGATTTAAGATTCCTCCAGAAACAGGCTGCTTCATTACAGGGTAGTTATCCCCTCCCCAGATTCTCTCTTCCTGGGGCACTAGAGCCGTTTTTTAGGAGAGAGACTTCTAAGATCACTCCCAAAGAAAGTTTCCTCCATCATTTAAATACCATTCAGAAATGCTGGGTGAGACAAAGTTAAACAGCTTGGCTCCAGCTATAACCCCCAGACAAGCAGGTGAATGACTGAGGGAGAAAAGACGTCCTTCCGTAGCTGCTGGCAGAGGGGTGGGTGCTGGGGCAGAGGACCAGGCTGTGTCGCTGGTTCCTGGGTGATGGGGGTGGTTTGGACTTGGTAAGAGCTTCGAGTCTTTTTTATCATTGTCTGGGGCACTGCCCCCAGAGTTCCTGCCCAAAAGGGGTGTGCTTATGTCCTTCCCAGGCTCCCTTTGCTAACTGCTGCATCCACCCTCTACCTGCTGTGTTGGCTGCCATGTTGAACAGCCCTCAGATGACTGGAGATGCCTGCGAGTCTATGCCTGTTCTCTCTCGTCCAAGTGTTGCCGTATAAAACACGGGATGCCCCGTTAAATGTTAATTTCAGATAAACAACAAATACATTTTTAGTATAAAGATGTCCCATTCATTATTTATCTGAAGCTCAAATTTAACTGGGCATTCTGTATTGTTGCTAGTTTTTGCAAAGAGAAAACAGATAGGTGTGGTCCACAGCTCCCTCTTGTGCCTAGCTATGTAAGTAGCAGGTCCTGATTGTTATTTAGTAATTATTAGTGTTACCAAAATGATGCTGTCACTTTAAAAGAAATCAAACAGTCGGGTGAGGTGGCCCACACCTGTAATCCCAGCACTTTGGGAGGCCGAGGCGGGTGGATCACTTAAGGTCAGGAGTTTGAGACCAGCCTGACCAACTTGGAGAGACCCCATCTCTACTAAAAATGCAAAATTAGCCGGGTGTGGTGGCACATGCCTGTAATCGTAGCTACTCAGGAGGCTGACACAGGAGAATCACTTGAACCTAAGAGGCGGAGGTTGCGGTGAGCCGAGATCATGCCATCGCACTCCAGCCTGGGCAACAAGAGTGAAACTCCATCTCTCTCTCACATACACATACACACAAATCAAACAAAAAGACTGCTTAAAAAATGAGAGTCTCCAACACCTGCTCAGCTCCACCCTTCCCCCTCAGTCAGTCCACTGGGATTTCCGTGCATTTGCACATATTCATATGGGTAAGAGCTCCTGGGCTCAAGTAATCCTCCTGCGTCAGCCTCCAAAAGCAGTGTGAGTACAGACACGAGCCACCGTGCCTGGCTTACCCTGTATTTTTATTTGCTAAATATGGCAACCCTATAGTTGGCAGCCAATGACAGGAGGAATATGAAGGCTTGGCCCCCTTGCCTCAAAGCTTGGAAGCTTCTTTGGTATCATTTATGCTCCAGGACTCCCCATGGGATCCAGCTGAGGTGGGACTCAGCTGAATCTGTTACTGAAACACTAGGGGTTGCATCTAGGTCCTGCCACTCACTGAAGAGAAAGCTAATCACTGAAACAATGAATACTGCCAGGGAAGAAGGCTTTCTTTGGGTGCTGCTGCTGTGGACATCGGAGATCAGTTTCAAATCCATCTCCCTAACTAAAATTAGGAGTTTATACATGCAGGAAAACAGGAATCAGGGAAGGATAAGGAAGGGGAGTTGGTCAACAGGAAGCAAGTTCTGGGATAGGCAGTCATGCAGGGTGAAAGATCTGGCCTCTCATTGTCCAAATGCAGTGATCTTGTGAGTTTCAGCTCCTTGATACTATCTGGGAGGCCTCATGGTTGGTTTCCTGAGAAAGGAACTCAGATAAGACAAATGTAGGTTTCTCAAATTTTAAGACTGAGGGGTCAATTTCTACATTTACTCAAAAGAAGCCATAAGCATTAGTTCTATGTGATGATTGGACCAGTTTCAAATCCACATCTTTGCATGGCTGCTTCTCCTGCCCTATCCTGCTTCCCTCCTCCTTTACAGATTTCACCTGGGGGCCATCTCTCAATAAATCATTTCCATGAGGGTCCCTCTCTCAGGTTTGGCTTCTAGGGATTCTCAAGCACTGCCTGCTTTTCGGAGTTTCTTGTTTGGAGATGATGCCTGAGTTCCCTCAAAGGAGCAGCTCTCAGCCTGGTCTTCCACATGGGAGGGATGGAATGCAGCTTTTCAGGTTCTGGAGCCTCTTACCACCTTAGATAAGTGACTTGGCTTCATCTGTGAATGTGTTAATAGTAGTGACATTGCATGATTGATGGAATAATATGAGCAAGTTATCTGGTACTTGGCAAACCTCCCTCAACGATGTGATCTTGTTCTCTAAATGGAAACAACGGCTACAGTTCCATAGGTTTTAACTTCTGATCATTTTCACTTCCTTTGTCCTATCTCCACAATCTGCTGACATAAGGAGATATGTTTTCCATGAAATCAATGGAGAACAGGGGGACTGGAATCTCACTTGGACCCCTCTCTCTTTTCTTCCCCAAGTTGAGAAAGCTCCTCAACTTTAGCAAAATCCGTTTGGCACCAGTAAGCAAGGCAGGGAGGGGATCCACACAGCAGAGGGGAAGTGTGGCCCTAACTCCTTCTTGGCTGCTGTACCTTTCAGGAACATAAAATACAGACCTGCCACAACAACTTTGCTCTGAAACACAGAGGGTGCCTGAAATGGTCCTCTTAAGAGCCAGCTGGCTCCACCCAATGCAGTACAGGGTAACTTTCATAAAGACTGAGCAGCTAGCCTGGGCAACATAGCAAGATCTCCTTTCTAAAAATAAAAATTAAAAAAAATTAGCTGGGGGCCAGGTATGGTGGCTCACTCCTGTAATCCCAGCACTTTGGGAGGCCAAGGCGGGCAGATCACAAGGTCAAGAGATCGAGACCATCCTGGCCAACATGGTGAAACCCTGTCTCTACTAAAAGTACAAAAACTTAGCCGGGCATGGTGGTGCGTGCCTGTAGTCCCAGCTACTTGGGAGGCTGAGGCAGGAGAATTGCTTGAAACCGGAAAACGGAAGTTGCAGTGAGCCGGGATCATGCCACTGCACTCCAGCCTGGCAATAGAGCAAGACTCTGTCTAAAAAAAAAAAAAAAAAAAGATGAGCTGGTTATGGTGACACATGCCTGTAGTCTCAGCTCCTCTGGAGGCTGACGCAGGAGGATCACTTGAGCCCAGGAGTTTGGGGCAGCGGTAACTTATGTTTGCACCACTGTACTCCAGCCTGGACCACAGACTGAGACCCTGTCTCCAAAAAAAGTAAAATAGACTGAGGCGGCCTTGTGTGTTTTGATTTGGAGCAATGTGTAGATATATCATCAAGAGGGAAAAGCCCTCATATCATATTTGTCAGGGGACACTTAAGAAACTCATACCAGTGGTTGCTCCTGGAGAGGGGAGGGGCTGACAGGGGAAGAGGTGGAAGGGAGACTCACTTTTTAATATTTATTCCTTTATGTCATTTGAAATGTATGCTGTAAGCCTACAGTACCTATTCAAACATAAAATTTAGGCACGGTGAGGTGACTCACACCTGTAATCCCAGCATTTTGGGAGGCCAACCTGGAAAGATCTCTTGAGCCTAGGAATTCAAGACCAGCCTGAGCAACATGGCGAGATCCTGTTTCAATAAAAAAATTAAAAATTAGCTAGGCATGATGGCATGCGCCTGTAGTCCCAGCTGCCTGGGGCTCAGGCAGGAGGATCGGTTGAACCTGGGAGGTTGAGGCTACAGTGAGCCAAGATCACATCATTGTACCACCCCGTCTGGGTGACAGTGAGACACTGTTCAAAAAAAAATGTTTTTAAATAAAATTTAGTTGAAAAACAATTTTTTTTTTTTGAGACAGAATCTTACTCTGTCATCTAGGCTGGAGTGCAGTGGCTTGATCTTGGCTCACTGCAACCTCTGCCTCCTGGGCTCAAGCAATTCTCCTGCCTCAGCCTCCCAAAATGCTGAGATTACAGGTGTGCACCACCACACCCGGCTAATTTTTGTATTTTTAGTAGAGATGGGGTTTCACCATGTTGGCCAGGCTGGTCCTGAACTCCTGACCTCAGGTGTTCTGCCTGCCTCGGCCTCCTAAAGTGCTGGGATTACAGACCTGAGCCACCACACCCGGCCGAAAAACAAAAGTTTCTTGTCTTTATCATTCAAAGGCATCTCTTTTATCCTCCACTCTGAATTAATAAGACAGCATGAGAGAATTCAGGCAACTGGGAAGGCACTTCATTTTCAGGGTTTCTTGCAGCAGGGTGAAAATTAACTGTTGTTCCTTGAAGTTCAAAATGCAGGAGCGGCTCTGGATTTCCTGGGCCGCCTGGCAGGATACGTTTCCCAGGCAGCTGGCTTACAGGAACCCTCTCCTATTACTTAGAGTTTCCTGGGATGCCAGACACTTTATACCATTGACTCTTTTCTCCTCAACTCTGTGAGGCAGATGCTAATAGTCTCTCCATGTGACAGATGAGGGAGCTGGGTAAGTGGCAGAGGACGCATTTGAAGGAAGTTCTGGCAGCTTCTGAAATCAAGCTGCTTTGAGAAAGAAAATTCCAGGGTCTGTGGGTTCTGTGTTTGCTTTCTCCACCTCTTCCCACATCTGGAACAAGCCCTGTCTCCTCTGAGGGAAGAAAAAAGGGAAGTAGGAACCGCAGAACTGGAGAGCATAGCCAAGGCCAAGGACTGAAGCTTCTGGACACAACACAGTGGGATTTTGAGAAAAGAATTGAGGAAGGAGATCTCTGCTGACTCAGCTGTCCTGTGCAAGGCAACCCTTTGCCCCCCAGCCCAGGCAGAACCAGCACATCCATTTACGAATGAATGTGTTCAATAAACAGATGTTGGGTCACCACTGGGTGCCAGGAACTGGGATGCAGTGGTGAGCAACACAGACAAGGCCATATCCTCATGCAGCTTACACTAAAGTTTCCCTTCCCACTGCAGCTCCTAAATTGGTGATCATACAGTGCAGTGTGGAGAGCACTGGCTAGAATCAGACAGCCCATGCCACGGCTTATAACTGTGATCTTCAGCAAATAACTTTGTCTCTCTGTGCTTTGGTTTCTTTTTTGTTCTAGGCAGCGTCTCATTCTGTTACCCAGGCGGGAGTGCAGTGGTGTGATCTCGGCTCACTGCAACCTCCCCCTCCCGGGTTCAAGCGATTCTCCTGCCTCAGCCTCCCAAGTAGTTGGAACTACAGGCGTGCGCCACCACACCCGGCTAATTTTTGTATTTTTAGTAGAGACGGGGTTTCACCATGTGGGCCAGGCTGGCCTCGAACTCCTGGCCTCCCAAAGGCCTGGAATTATAGGCATGAGTCACAGCACCTAGCGTGTGCCTAAGTTTCCACCTCTAAAATGGCGATGATCATAGTAATAGCTATCTCAGGATTGTGTGAGGGTTACATGAGATAATATGTGTAAAATAGTTCGCACAGTGCCTGGCACAAAGTAAGTCTTTACTTTGTGGGTCTTTTCAGGTAGACCCAGATAGGACACCTACTATGTGCTGGGAGTCACAAGGGACAATGAGATTGGGTCCTGTCATTGGGGAGTGCTTGACATAGGAGATACTGAGAAGAGGAGATGCTAGATATAAATTTGTAGGTCGGGCACAGTGGCTCAAGCCTGTAATCCCAGCACTTTGGGATGCCAAGGTGGGCGGATTGCCTGAGGTCAGGAGTTCAAGATCAGCTTGGCCAACATGGCGAAACCCCATATCTACTGAAAGTACAAAAATTAGCCGGGGTGGTGGCGGACTGGTGGCGGACGCTGTAATCCCAACTACTCGGGAGGCTGACGCAAGAGAATCACTTGAATTTGGGAGGCAGAGGTTGCAGTGAGCCAAGATCGTGCCATCGCACTCCAGCCTGGGCGACAGAGCGAGACTCCGTCTCAATACAGACATTATAATATTATTTAAAAAAATAAATTTGTAGAATGAGTCGGGCGCGGTTGCTCACGTCTGTAATCTCAGCACTTTGGGCGGGCGAGGTGGGCAGATCACTTGAGGCCAGGAGTTCGAGAACAGCCTAGCCAACATGGTGAAACCCCGTCTCTACTAAAAATACAAAACTTAGCCGGGTGTGATGGCACATACCTGTAGTCCCAGCTACTCCGCGTCACTGCACTCCAGCCTGGGCGACAGAGTGAAACTGTCTCAAAAAGCCAACAAAACAATTGTTCAATGAATTAATGAATGCATGAAGAAATGGATGACTATGAAGCACAGTCCAGGGCAGAATAAGCACGCCCTAAACAGCACCTTAAGCAAATTGTATACACCGCTTTCCCGGAGTGGACACCAGAGGGCGCCAAACTCGGCCGCTCTTAGCTCCGGATCAGGATTCGCGCCTGGGTCCTTAGGAAGATGCCGCGCGGTGTCGTCATATCCGCCGGGGCGTCACGCATGGTGGGGCGGGGCGAGGAGAGCCAAACGTAAAGACACCATGAGTTTCCCGGGCCCAGCTATTTCTGCTGCCGGTGAGCCCCAAGCCTTGGCGGGTGCTTACGGGGAATAGGAGACTGGGCAGGCGTCAAGCTACTCCGACGGAGACTGGGTAAGTAGGAGCCCTCCAGAGAGCAGTTGTTGTCCGGGAGCCGTCTCTGTCGGCCGTGCCGGCAGCGCATGCGCGGGGCGGGCGGTGCGGCCATGGCTGCTTGTCAGCTTCGACCCCGGGTGTCGAGGGCCTTCGTACGGCGTCGCGTAGGGTCTCGACCGCAGAGGGTGGCTGCTAGGCCCGCGCGGGACCTCGAAACCGTGTCCTGTGCACGCTTCATGCGCCTGGCGCGAGGTGAGCGCTAAGTGGTGGTGGTTGAAGAAAATTGAAAGCCGCCCGAGTGTTCAACAGTGGGGAAATTGAGCTTTTTAAAGTGATTAATTGATTTAGTCCAAAAACTACGTTGCACGCCCACGGTGCACGACCGGTGTTTTAGGGCCAACAGCAGTGAACTAGCCAGCAAGATTCTGGGAGTCGACTTTCTGTTGGGGTGGGGGAGGGAAGTACAGATAAAGATAAACGAGTTACATAATTGTCATAGAAAAAGGCTATGAAGAAGAAAGGGACGGGGCATGGGTGTGGGGTGCGGTGCGCTGTTAGCCGAGAAGGGCACTGGGCCAAAGCGAGTGAGATTCGAGCTAAGCCAGGAAGGAGGCAAGGGTGTGAGCCAGGTGGCTGCCTGGAGGAGTAGCATTCCCGGCGTGGGGAAAAGCTAGAGCCGAGGCCCAGGGGCGGGAGCGAGACTGGCGCGTGAGAAAGGGCTAGGCTAGGCCTGTGTGGTGGTGGGGATTGAGTGGAGGGAGAATGGCAGGGCGTGAGGTCAGAGCGTGGAGGGAGCAGCCCTGTGGATCAGGCAGCACCTTGCAGGCTACTCTAAGGACTTTGGCCTTACTTTGGATAAAACGGGAACCATAGCAAGGTTTTGAGCAGACGAATGATGTAGCTTGAGTAGATGTTAACAGACTCACTGGCTGCCGTAGAGATGGAGAAGCGGGGGAGTAGGGGGAATCAGATTAGGAGCATCCCTGCAGCCTCTATAAAAGACTGACTTTAGGCCGGGTGCGGTGGCCCACCCCTGTAATCCGAGCACTTCAGAAGGCTGAGGTTGGCGGATCACTTGAAGCCAGGAGTTCGAGACCAGCCTGAGCCAATATGGTGAAACCCCATTACAAAAGTTAGCTGAACGTAGTGACGTACCCCCGTAATCCCAGCTACTCGGAAGGCTGAGGCATGAGAATTGCTTCACCTCAAGAGCAGAGGTTGCAGTGACCCGAGATGGCGTCACTGTACTCTAGCCTGGGCGACAGAGTGAGACTCCATCTCAAAACAAACGAACAAAAAGACTGACTTTATCCCAGCACTTTGGGAGGCCAAGGCGGGTGTATCACGAGGTCGGGAGTTCAAGACCAACATGGCCAACTTGGTGAAACCTCGTCTCTACTGAAAATACAAAAATTAGCCTGGCATAGTGGCACACACTTATAATCCCAGCTACTCGGGAGGCTGAGGCAGGAGAATCGTTTGAACCTGGGAGATGGAGGTTGCAGTGAGCCGAGATTGTGCCATTGCACTCCAGCCTGGGCGACAGAGTGAGACTCCATCTCAAAACAAAACAAAACTATTTTAAAGATGAAGATGACAGTGACTTCGTGAGCCCACGTCTGTGGAGAGCCTGGTGAATATATTTAATAGCAGTCTCTACAGAAGAGTTTACCAGGCATCCTCTCCTTTAATCTCAGAACAGCCTGTAGAGGACAGTGCTGTCATTTTAATTGCAAAAAAATATGTAACAAAATTTATCCTAAGTGGCATTAAGTATATTCACAACGCTGTGCAGCCATCACCACTATCCATCTCATGAATGTTCCATAAGTTTTCATTTTACTGGCATCTAAGCCCCTGGCCTAATTTCACTCCCCTACTTGAGGCAGCCAGCTCCATCAAGGCAATTAGTAACACTAAAAAACACTTAGGTGCCAAGCAATGAAAGAAACAGATGAGGTTTCTGTTCTCCCTGCCCTTCTACTCAGGGGAGACTAGTGACTGGGAAAGAAGCATCAGATAACTATTACTGCTGTCCTGAAACCAAGAATTCTTTTGAATATATAGGCCTACCACTATCACTTTTCCCTCATTTGAATACCTACTTTTTATCATAGTATAATAGTGGTTTTGGGTTGTTCGTTTGTTTTGGAGACAGGGTCATGCTCTGTCACCCAGGCTGGAGTGCAGTGCTACAATCACAGTGCACTGTGGCCTTAACCTTTCAGACTCAAGCTGTCCTCCAACCTCAGCCCCTGCAGTAGGTGGGACTACAGGCACACACTACCATGCCTGGCTAATTAAAAAGATTTTTTTAGAGACAGGGTCTCATTATGTTTCCCAGGCTGGTCTCAAACTCCTGGCCCCCTAAACTGTTGGGATTACAGGCATGAGCACCACTGCAGGCCCCAAAGTATTAATGTTTGCTGAATGGATTGGTAGATGTAGCTCCTTGACCCTGACTTATTTTCTCCAGAGGTCGTCATCTGGGAGTGGTTAGAACTCTGTCTAACCCAGAATGGTTTTGGAAATGCTAATACATAGCTCTGTGACCTTGGATCAGTCTCTTTCCTTGACTGGGCCTCAGTTTCCTGGTCCCTGTAGTGGGTGATCCATATATTAAACACATAGACAATGTTAAGAGATTGCATAGCATAGGGACTTAATTTAGAGCAGGGTGTCAGAAAAGACCTCCATGAAAAGGTGACATTTAAACTGAAAGTTGAAAGATGAGTAGGACTCGTCCATGGGGAGAGCAAGGTTGGTGTGGAGCCAAGGAGAGGAACTGTCTACAGAGAGATCAGCATGTTGTACCTTCTTGAAAGTTCAGACCTTTTAGAAGCTGCATTGAATGCCCATTCCAGGAATTCCTCTTCTTAAGCCCTGTGCTGTTTATGCTCTGTCTTTCCTGGATGGTCCTGCACAGACCTGGCTTTTGGATTGAAAGCAGGCAGACCCAGGATGGGAGGAGATGGCAGAACTATCACCCCTCATTCTTCTGTTTGTTTTCTGTGTTGACTGACAGTAAACAAGAAGAGGACCTTCAAGTCTTAGATTTTACTCCTTTAAGCCTTTTCTTTTCCTTTGGGTTAAGAGGCAGCATAACAGAGGTCTTGAGCAGGCTCAGGAGTGGTTTGAATCTCTGGGAACTCTTGGGAAGATGTTACCTATGTTTATTAAACCTCTGTGTCCTCTTCTTGAAAATGGGAATAATAATATCTCTTACCTCAGGAGCATTTTGAAGACAGAAGCTAAGGCATGGGAAATGTTTATTAGCACAGAGCTGGGTGCTCAGTAAGAAAAATTGTTAGCCAAAATTATGTTACTAGGTTTTAAGTAAGAGTACAGTGATCTGGCATATACAGAATATAAAAACTTGTATTCGTATGGGTAACCTCAGTTTGACCAGAATTAGATGAGTTACTGTGATTAGAAGTCTTAAAAACCAAACAGGATGCCAGGCGCGATGGCTCATGCCTGTAATCCCAGCACTTTGGGAGGCTGAGGCAGCCAGATCACAGGGTCAGGAGTTCAAGACCAGCCTGGCCAGTATGGTAAAATCCTGTCGACTAAAAATACAAAAAAATTAGTTGGGTGTTGTGGCGCATGCCTGTAATCCCAGCTACTCGGGAGGCTGAGCCAGGAGAATTGCTTGAACCTGGGAGGCAGAGGTTGCAGTGAGCCAAGGTTACGCCACTGCACTCCAGCCTGGGCAACAACGAGACTCCATCTTAAAAAAAAAAAAAAAAAGGAAGGCAAGGCATGGTGTCTCACACTTGTAATCCCAGCACTTTGGGAGGCCAAGGTGGGCAGATTGCTTGAGCCCAGGGGTTCGAGACCAGCCTGGACAACATGGTGATACCGTGTCTCTACAAAAAATAGAAGAATTCTCTGGATGTGGTGGCATGCACCTATAGTCCCAGTTACTCAGGAGTCTGAGGCTGGAGGATCACCCGAGCCTGGAGAGCCTGAGGTCGAGGCTGTAGTGAACTGTGATTGCACCACTGCACTCCAGCCTAGGTGACAAGGTGAGACCCTGCTTCAAAAAGAAAAAAAAAAATAGGCCAAATTCTCATTAAAACTGAAAAACAGCATGTGCATTGGTCATTGCTAGCCCTTTCGACTTACTGTAGGTGTGATCAGCACTGGAAAAGATGCCTGCCCCTGCTGCCACGTATGAAAGAGTAGTTTACAAAAACCCTTCCGAGCACCACTACATGAAAGTCTGCCTGTAAGTTTATTTTCCTAAGTTCTATTTTAGATTACTTTCTAACATGAATCCCAATAGAATGAAATTTAGTATGTCTTTTTTTTTCATGTTTTTTTTAGAGAATTTCAAGATTGTGGAGTTGGACTGAATGCTGCACAGTTCAAACAGCTGCTTATTTCAGCCTTGAAGGACCTGTTTGGGGAGGTATGGAATCACTTGGTAGATTGAACATGCCAAAGATCTTTGTAAGAAATACCGAAAGAATGCTTTTCAAATGTTAAAAAAAAATTTTTTTGATTGTACAACTTTGCATTTTTAAATTTTTTAATCATTTATTGTAATAAACACATTTATATTTCTTTTTTTCCTGCTTCATCCTCTCTACCCACTATCCTTCCCAGCCGCTGGTAATCACCAGTCTTTCTATCCTCATGAGATCTACTTTTTTAGCTCTCACATGAGTGAGAGCATGTCTTTCTGAGCATGGCTTACTTAAGGAAATGGCCTCCATTTCTATTCATGTTGCTGCAAATGACAGGATTTCATTCTTTTTTATGACTGAATAATATTCCATTGTAATATATACCACATTTTCTTTATCCATTAATTGGCACTTAAGTTGATTCTGTATTTTGGCTGTTGTGAATAGTACTGCAATAAATATGAGAGTGCACATGTCTTTTTGATATTAATTTCCTTTCACTTGGATGTATGCTGAATAGTAGACTTGCTGGATTAAATGTTATTCTATTTTTAGTTCCGTTTTCTTTTTGTTTGTTTGTTTGTTTTCGAGATGAAGTCTTGCTGTGATGCCCAGGCTGGAGTGCAGTGGCGTGGTCATGGCTCACTGCAGCCTCAGCCGCCCAAGCTCAAGTGATTCTCCCACCTCAGCGTCCCAAATAGCTGGGACCACAGGCATATGCCACCACGCCCAGCCAATTTTTTTTTACTTGTAGAGGTGAGGTCTCAGTATGTTGCCCAGGCTCCTGGCCTCAAGCAGACCTCCTACCTTGTCCTCCCAAAGTGTTGGGATTACAAGTGTGAGCCACCACACCTGACCTATTTTTAGTTTTTTGGGAAACCTCCATACTCTTCTCCATAGTGGTTGTACATTTACATTCCAACCAGTAGTATATGAGGGTTCCCCTAGAGATTATTTTAAAACTGTGTTTGAAGTTGCAGAAGTAGACTTTCAGAAGTGATGAATTTTGATAGGTTTATTCTGTTATGCCTTCTGTTTGACAAGGAACATGTTAGACAGATATTTGTTTTAGCACAGTGCTACTCAAAGTGTGGCCTAGACTGGCAACCTGCAAACTCTTTGGCCATCTTGAAGAGATGAGGAATTTGCAGCAGAACCAGTGCACTACCACTTTTAATGAGAAAGTCTCCTTATGGGCCGGGCATTGTGGCACATGCCTGTAATCTCAGTTCTTTGGGAGGCTGAGGCGGGCAAATCACTTAAGGTCAGGAGTTTTAGACCAGCCTGGCCAACATGGTGAAACCCCCTTCTCTACTAAAAATATAAAAATTAGCTGGGTGTGGTGGTACACGCTTGTAGTCCAGCTACTTGGAAGGCTGAGGCATGAGAATTGCTTGAACTCGTAAGGTGGAGGTTGCCGTGAGCTGAGATGACACCACTGCATTCCAGCCTGGGTGTCAGAGCAAGACTCCATCTCAAAAAAAAAAAAGTTAAAAAAAAAAAGCCTCCTTATGAAAAAAAAGATGAACTGAACTAAACATTGTGATTAATGATACTATTGGTTTACATTCTGATTAAACTCTCTATTTTGTCATAGGCCCACACTTTAAGCAGATTTGTCTTAGCATTCCCTTGAGAACAGAAGTAGTTTTGGAAGTTGAGAGAAGACAGAGCATACTCAGGAAATTATTTTCTGATACTTATGTCCATCAAATCAAATGTTTGTCCATCAAATCAAAATATGCTAAGTACCTCATCAAAATTTAAAACTTATACTTTGCAAAAGACTCTTAAGAGGATGAAAATGCCAGGCACGGTTGCTCACAGCTATAATCCCACCACTTTGAGAGGCCAAGCAGGTGGATCACTTGAGCCCAGGAGTTCCAGACCAGCCTGGATATCTGGTGAAACTTCCATCTGTACAAAAAATTTTAAAAATTGAGCTAGGCATGGTGGTGTTGCACCTATAGTCCCAGCTAGTCAAGGAGGCTGAGGTGGGACGATTGCTTGAGCCCAGGAGTTCAAGGTTGCAGTGAGCTGTGGTCACACCACTGTGGGGGGGAAAAAAGGATGAAAAGATGAATTACAGACTGGGGGAAAATATTTGTAAACCACATATCCAACAAAGGATTAGTGTCTAGAATATATAAATGACTTTTGGCCTGGTGCAGTGGCTCAGGCCTGTAATCCCAACACTTTGGGAGGCTAAGGCAGCAAGATTACTTGAGGCCAGGAGTTTGAGGCTGTGGTGAACTATGATTGTACCACTGTACTGCAGCCTAGGCAACAGAGCAAGACCCTGTCTCAAAAATAATAATAATAGGCAGGGTGTGGTGGCTCACGCCTGTAATCCCAGCACTTTGGGAGGACAAAGTGGGTGGATCACCTGAGGTCAGGAGTTTGAGACCGGCCTGGCCAACATGGCAAAACCCCATCTTTTTTTTTCTTTTTTCGGGTGCCAAGTTCATTTCAGTAGCACAGAGCAAAACCCTGTCTCTAGTAAAACTATAAAAATTAGCCGAGTGTGGTGGCAGATGCCTGTAATCCCAGCTACTCGGGAGGCTGAGGCAGGAGAAGTGCATGAACTTGGGAGATGGAGGATGCAGTGAGCCAAGATTGCACTACTGCACTCTAGCCAGGGTGACAGAGTGAGACTCCGTTTCAAAAAATAATAAGTTTCAAAACTCAATAGTAAGAAACCAAATAATCCAATTAGAAAATGGGCAAAAACATAATAGACATTTCACTAAAGAGGATGTATGGTTGACAAGCACATGGAAAGTTGTTTAGCCATTAGGGAACTGTACATTAATGACACAGTGTGATACCACTATGTACCTAGCAGAATGACTGAAGTAAATAGGACAACACTAAATGTTAGCAAGAATGCAAAGAAACTGGATCACTCATACGCTACAATGGGTACGTAAAATGGTGCAGCCATTCTGGAACATAGTTTGGCAGTATCTTTAGCAAACTAAACATGCATCTGCCATAGAACTCAGCGTTAGCACTCCTGGGCATCTATTCCAGAGGAATGAAAACTCAGATTCCCACAAAAGCCTGTACATTGTACATGAATATTCATAGCAGCTTTAATAACAAACTGAAAATACCCCATATATCCTATAATGGGTGAATAAACTATGGTGCATTCCTGCTATGGAATATACTCAACAATGAAAAGGAATGACCTGTTGATAGACACAACATGAATGAATCTCCAGAGAATTATGCTGAGTGAAAAAAAAGCCTATGTCATGTAACAAAACATTACATACAGGGTGTTTCCATTTATACAAGACTCTTGAAATAAAATAATTATATAATCTGGAGAAAGGTTAGTGGTTGCTGGGGTGAGGAGTAGGGGAAGAAGGGTGGGTGTGGCTGTAAAGGATAGAATAGGGAGTCTTATGGTGGTACAATTTTTTTTTTTTAAATAAGATGGGGTTTCACCATGTTGGTCAGGCTGGTCTTGAACTCCTGACCTTAGGTGATCCACCCGCCTTGGCCTCCAAAGTGCTTGGATTACAGGCATGAGCCACCACGCCTGGCCTACGGTGGTACAATTCTTTATCATGATTGTGGTGGTGGTGGTTACATGAAGCTACCTATGTGAGAAAATTACATATAGCCACACACAGGTATAAATATGAGTACATGCATAATTGGTGAAATCTCAACCTCTGGATTTTACCAATACCAGTTTTCTAGTTTTGCTACTGTACTGTAGTTATGCAAGGCATTGACATTGTGGGAGGCTGGATGAAGAGTGCATGGAACCTCCCTGTACATTTCTTTACGATCTCTTGTGAATCTGTAATTTTTTTAAATACAAAATTGAAAAAAAGTCCCTGTGTCTACCTGTATGTCAGGTAGAAAACTTTGTTCCTGGGATTTACATAGCTGCGAACAAACAGACATGGCCTCTGCCGCATGGACTGATGGTCTTGGTTCTTGTAGTAGGAAAACATGTTAGGCAATTTGTGACAAGAATGAAGAGAATTATGAAAGAGGAGGTATGGTATCCTGTACAAGAAAGAACATAGCAAGCTGACTTTGTCTCATCTTAAAGATCAGTCAAGGAATATGAAGACTCAAAGGATGAGGGACTGATTGTCAGCCATGTGAAGAGGTGTAGGCAGAACATTCTAGGCAAGGGGAGCTGTAATTAAATAGGCAACTCAAAGCACCAGCACCATTAAATAAAATACTGCTCTTGCGGAGAATAAAAGCTCAAAACTCAGTGCTTGTCAAAACTTGACAAGCATTCAAGAATAGTGGTGATAACAGCCTGCTAATAGTAATATTCCATATGCAGGTTGATGCCGCCTTGCCTTTGGACATCCTACGCTATGAAGAGAAGACCTTGTCAGCCATTTTGAGAATATGTAGCAGGTATGACAGAGAGTGGGACATTTCTAGGATAACAGGGCAGGGAGACCAGAATTAGAGCAAAAATTCTTTCTTCTGAGAATGAGAAGAATATTGTCATTGTGAACTCTGAGCAGCTTTTGGGAATTTAAACTGGGGTGAATATGAACATTCATCCACCAGAAACTTGTACTCTAGAGAGAGCAAAACTTATACTTTGGTTACAGCTATAGTTTCCCATTGATGGTTATAGTTGCAAAGTCAGAAGTGAATATTTCAGAAACCTTAGTTGAGGTTCATTTTGTTTTCTGCCTATGATATACTATGTATTTTCTTGATCTTTCTGCAGTGGTCTTGTCAAATTGTGGAGCTCTTTGACCTTGTTAGGATCCTATAAAGGCAAAAAATGTGCTTTCCGGGTGATTCAGGTAAAGACTGTTCCCTCATATTCCAAAAAAGACTGATGATGGCTCAATCGCCTCTTAACATACACAACTCATTTGTGTGCTTGCATAAATGTAATGTGGTTACCATGATCTAAGTAGGGGAAAATAAAGGACTTGATTGTTTTCAGAAATGTGAGACACAGCACTTAAGATTTTAAATTCTGTGGGAGATTATTCTGAGATAAAAGTTGCTACTCTGTGGTTAAGGCTTATTTTTCATTTAACACAGTGTTTTGGGTGTAACATATTGGTATGCTCCTTTTGAGCTATGACTACTTGTTATCAAAGGCTTCCTCTCAGGATGCTCTTTAAAACGCTCCTGCATTCGCCTTTTTTATCCTGTAAAACGACATGTTTCCACATTGCCCTGTGCTTCAGTGCAGTTTCTCCTGATGCCTTAACCTTTTTCTTTCTCTTGTAGGTTTCTCCATTTCTGCTGGCATTATCTGGTAATAGTAGGGAACTAGTATTGGATTGAAGGAATAGTCTTCTATTTTGGAAACATTCCTCCACTCTCAGATTTATTTTTTGGTGCCTGCATGTTTGAAGGCTGAAGCAGGCTAAAAGCTCTTGATGAAATTTGAGGGTGCTGAAGATGTTCCCACTGATTTCCAGCCATCACCTTTGGTGGGGTGGGTTTCAGAGGAGAGTCTGCCAGAACCTCCCGATGCTGACCCTGCAGCACTTTCAGCATATGCACATCAGAGTTGGAGACCGTGCTGAACTTAGGAGGGCCTTCACACAGACGGATGTGGCTATCTTCTCAGAGTTAACAGGGGATGTCAATCCCTTGCATCTAAATGAAGACTTTGCAAAACACACCAAGTTTGGAAATACAATTGTACATGGAGTTTTGATCAATGGACTTATCTCAGCTCTCCTGGGAACTAAAATGCCAGGGCCAGGCTGTGTATTTCTTTCCCAGGAAATTAGCTTTCCAGCCCCTTTATATATTGGAGAAGTTGTTTTAGCTTCTGCAGAAGTGAAAAAGCTAAAACGGTTCATTGCTATTATTGCAGTGTCATGTTCTGTAGTAGAAAGTAAAAAGACTGTTATGGAAGGCTGGGTTAAAGTTATGGTTCCAGAAGCTCTTAAATCCTGAAATACGTGTTTAAAGATGCAACCTCAAACACCAATCCTGTTATTAAAGAGCCTCTGGGGAAATGGATTGCTGCTTTTCACCAAAGAATGGTTGATAGGCCCAGAAGCCCATCCTAGTTAGGGGAAGGGAGCAGTTAAGAGGGCTGTTCAAATGTCCATTTTCTAGTTTGGTCTTATGTGGGAGTGTATGCAAGAATTCTCTGCCTGTTTTTTTTTTGTTGTTGTTGTTGTTTTTTAATTCAAGAAATAGGCTAGGCACGGTGACTCATGACTGTAATCCTGGCACTTTGGGAGGCTGAGGCAGACGGATCACTTGAGGTCAGCAGTCCAAGAGCAGCCTGGCCAACATGGTGAGACCTCATCTCTACAGAAAGAACATATAAAAATTAGCAGTGCTTGGTGGCTTGGGCCTGTAGTCCCGGCCACTCGGGAGGCTGAGGTGGGAGAATTGCTTGGGCCCAAGAACTGGAGGTTACAATGAGAAGCTGAGATCGTACCACTGCACTGCAGCCTGGGTGACAGAACAAGACCCTGTCTCAAAAAAAAAAAAGAGAAAGTATTGGGAAGGTTATTTATCTAAAGACGCTGCTTTTAAGTCAGGCGTGGTGGTGCACACTTATAATCCCAGCACTTTGGGAGGCTGTGGCAGGCGAATCACAAGCTCAGGAACTCAAGACCAGCCTGGTCAACATGTGAAACCCCATTTCCACTGAAAATACAAAAATTAGCTGGGCGTGGTGGCGGTTACCTGTAATCCCAGCTACTTGGGAGGCTGAGGCAGGAAAATCATTTGAACCTGGGAGGTTGCAGTGAGCTGAAATCATACCACTGCACTTCAGCCT
>CAUYQU010055119.1:0-57079 GCA_963574635.1 Cheracebus regulus
ATCCTTGATACTTTTCCTTCTTTTGTAGTCTGCTTTGCATGAAATTAATATAGCTACACCAGCTTTATTTTTATTAATGTTAGCATGATATATCTTTCTCCATTTCTTTACTTTTAATATGTCAGAGTCATTATATTTAAAATGGGGGTTATTATTAGGACAAATACCAAATAAAGTATTTTGCATGCAGGGCTTGAATCCTACATGACAGGTTAATAGGTGCAACAAACCACCATGGCACATGCATACCTATGTAACAAACCTGCACATTCTGCACATGTATCCTAGAATGTAAAGTAAAATAAAAAATAAATAAATAAAAAATAAATTAGCTGGGCTTAGAGGCAGTGACCTGTAGTCCCAGCTACTCAGGAGGCTGACGCAGGAGAATTTAAATAAATAAATAAATAAATGGGGGTTGTTGTAGGCAACATATAGTTTGGTCCTTTTTAAAAAAATCAATCTGAGAATTTCCATCTTTTGGTTGGTGTATTTAAACAATTTATGTTTAAAGCAAGTATTGGTATATTCTAATTAAACCTATATTTGTTAACTGTTTCATATTTGTTGCCATAGGCTTCTTTTTTGGTCTTCCATAGTTTTATTTGAGCAAATTATGTAATACCATTTAACTTTTTCTCTTAAAGTATGAACCATACTTCTTTAAAGAATTTTTGTAGTGATTCCCCTGAAGTTCACAGGTTACATTTTTAACTATTTTAAATACACCTTTAAATAACACTGTTCTTCTTTACATGAAATATAGGGATATTATAACAATATTCCCAATTCCTCCCTACTATTCCTTGTGACATAGCTGTCATTCATCTCACTTACTTATATACTATAATCACCTATACATTGTTACTATTATGATTTCAAACAGGCAGTTATTGTTCACATCAATTAAGAATTTAGAAAGAATTTCTTTTACCTTAATTTACACATTCTCTGATTATCTTCCATGCTTTATTTAGATCCAAGTTTCTGACTTATCTTCCTCTTGCTTGAAGAACATCTTTTAACATATTCTGTAGGCAAGTCTACTGGTGATGAATTCTCCGAATTTTTGTCTGATTGTATTTTAACCTTTTCTTTACTTTTGAGGGATAATTTCCCTGGACCTAGAATTCTAGATTGGTCACTTTTTTCAACATTTTATATATTTTACTTTGCTTTCTTTGTTAATGTATGGTTTCTGAAGGAAAGTCTGCTGTATTTCATCCTGTTCTCTATAGGTGGGTGTTTCCCTGCCCCAGCTCTGGCTTTTTCAAGATTTTCTCCTTATCTTTGGTTTTCTGCAGTTTGAATACAATATGCCTAGGTGTCGTGTTTTTTTTTTTTTTTTTGGAAGGAGTGGCATGTATTTATCTTCTTGATATTCTCTGAGCTTCCTGGATCTGTGGTTTGGTGTCTGTCATTAAGTCTGAAAAGTTCTCAGCCATTATTACCTCAAATATTTCTTCTTCTCCTTTCCTTTTTTTCTTTCTGGTATTCCAATTATGAATATGTTTGTTATACCTTTTGCATTTTCATTCTTTTGATTCTTTACATTTTAGTTTGTGATATTTCTCTTGACTTATCTTCCAGCTCATTGATTCTTTCCTTAGCCATGTTGAATCAATTGATTAGTCTTCAAAGCATTCTTCATTTCTGTTATATCATTTTTACATTTCTAGCATTTGCTTTTGTTCTTTCTTAAAATTTCCATCTTTCTGCTTATATTAACCATCTTTTATTGTATGTTGTCTTCTTTTTCCCATTAGAGCCCTCACACTCTTAAACACTATTGTTTATCTCTTTCCTCACATTCCACATCCAATCCATCAGCATGTCTTGTTGGCTTTATTTTCTAAATAAATGGAACTCAGACACTTCTCACCATTTTTTAAATCACCTTAATACAAGCCCCCTGTTGCCTTGTCAACTATAATGGCTTCCTAACTTATTTTGTAACTTTTGCTCATTGAGTTCTTCCAAGAAGAGGCAGAGTAATATTTTCAAAACTATAAACGTGATCATTGGCACTCCTCTGCTCTGCGGAAGGCAGTGGCTTCTCATCTCTTTCAGAGTCCAATGCAAAGCTCTCACCTTAGCTGGCGTAGCCCTGTGGGATTGGCCTCCCTTGTCTTTCTTTTTCCTTGCTAATGCTGCTAGAACCTCCCTGGTCTTTGGCTCTTACTAGAAACTGTTGAGCTCATTTCCTTTCGGTGCCAGCATTCGTGTATTGTTTGTTCACCCTCCTCACTTCACTCTGTTCTACAGCTCAGAGAAATGCTCCCTGATCTAAACACTCTCTCCACCTGCTTTACATTTTTTTCCCCTAGCACTTATCATTACCAGACATTATCTATTTATATGTTTATTTCCTGTCTTCCTCACAAAAATATGATGTTGTGAGGGTAGGGATTTGTCTTTTTGTTCCAGAGCAGTGCCTGACTCTCAATAACTTTGTTTTATTAAGTGAATGAATAAAATGAAAGCTGCTCCAAAGTGTATGAGCATGTGTACATTTTACATAAGTGATAATGACATTCTTCTATTCCTTGGGGGCTCTTTTAACCATTCTTGACCAGTTGTAGTACCTTTGAAAAATCGTGATAAAGATGAATTTGAGAGCTAATTTTAGTAGGAGATAGCAGTTTTAGCCCATCTGCTCCATGTGCAAAAGAATAGCCTATTTTACTACATCTGATATTCAAGCACTATAATCTATTAATAAGTAAATAATTTTCAAAAATAAAAGCACCAATGAAAAAACAAGAAAATTATTTTTAAAAAAGAATTTCTAGACCAGGATGTGTACAATTTGAAATCTCTAATAAGAAATGTTATAGCTGATTATTCCCGGAATTACAGAATCATGATCATATCCATAATGGATCAATAAAGGCACTGGCTTATATAATAATTTACCCTCTAAGGATTCTAGAGCCCCATATGTAAACACAGAACACATTTATATTGATTACCAGTGCACGTGGGTTTCTACCAATTGTGCCAGTCAGTGTTTTCCCAGGCAGTTATGCCATGGTAATTAAGATTATGGACCTTGAAATTAGTCTGCCTGGGTTCAAACCCCAGCTTCATGTG
This sequence comes from Cheracebus regulus, assembly GCA_963574635.1. Lineage (NCBI taxonomy): Eukaryota > Metazoa > Chordata > Mammalia > Primates > Pitheciidae > Cheracebus > Cheracebus regulus. Next base: position 3,094 of record CAUYQU010055119.1, read on the forward strand.
TCAGTTTCCTTGGCTGTAGAAAGGAATGCTAATAGCACTTACATTACATTGTGGCTTTGAAAATTACATGATGTAGCTTAGTCAAGAGCTTAGATGAGCACTTGGGATATGGCAAATGCTCAATAAATGTTAGTTTGGTATTATTACTGATTGCAAGCCAGACAAACTGGTTCTCACTTCAACAGGAAAGAAATTATTGAAGTGATCTTGGTTAGATCACAGATTTAATGTAAGGGATGAAGAACCAGGCTTGGAAAACAGGTGGAAACCAAGAGCAGCAGGGCCGCTGGCATTTCACCAGTGTGATACCTTGGGGGCAGCCTGGCAGCAGCCATGGCCTTGACTCCTGGGCAGCAGATACACCACAGGACAGCAGACTGAATCGTCCTGTGTCCAGACGTCACAGTCACAGGGGAGCAGGCTGCGGGTAGGGTCTGGGTCACCTACCTTCACCCTAGAGTCTAGAGCCACAGACAACAGTAATTGCCTTGTAGATTTTGTGATGGAAGGCGAGTCCTGACACCCACCAATTCACGTAGCAGGGAATTCACCAAATGTAGAAAGGCAACTAAGATGCTAGGAAACCAAGCATTACCAAATAAGTACTACACCAATTAGTTAATTCATTACAGATTTCAGTAGTTTTCAAACAATGCCATACAACGGACGGCTCACTTAAATGTATTCCAAAAAAGAATGAAATCTCTCCTTGGTCATCAGCTTTTCTAAATTTCTGTAACTTTAGGTGGTTCTGAACTTCTTAGTGATTCTGAATGTCTGGAAGATTCTGAAACTGAAGAGTCTTATTTTGGGATGTATTCAAATCCTAGAGATCAGTCACATCAATCTGTTCCCTTTTTCATTATGTAACATGAAACAGGAGGACCTTTCCAACTTATTTTGGGAACCTGCTTCTACAACAGGGTATATCATCCCATTTAATAAAGGAAGAGTTATATTTGCATTGTGACCCCTTATCTGAGGTCATCGGGACTGTGCTGTACTTCTAAGTTCCACTGTAAAGGGATAGACAACAATCTTGTCTCCCAATCATTGTAATCTGTATCAGGGAGCATCATAAAATAATCTTCACTGCCTCCCAACCCCGCCAATTTTTCTCAATTGGGCTTGAAATTGTTTTTTTCTTGTTACACTTTATGGGAAAATAAAAGGAAATCCTAATAAGGTCCATGCTAGCAAAACTCTAGAAGAAGAAACTAAGAATTTCAAATTGGTAGTTGGTTAATGAGAAAAGACGATGTTAAAGGATTTTGTTAAACAAATGACCAAAAAATTACCAGGAATGTCTGCTTCTGGCCAAGATAGAGTAAAGAGGGCTAAATTTACCCTCCCACTGGAAAATACAATAAACAAACCAAAACTGGACAAAGCACTGGACACGACACTGTTGTCTTTAAACCTTGGACATCAATCAGTGCAGGGTGAGAAAGGGAGAAAAATTGGGGTGAGCTTTCTGATTGCTTCCAGCCTGGAGAGAAGTTTCAGGCCACAGCAAGTGGGGAGGAACCTAGGTGTAAGTATATGTGTAAGGTAGCGCATCATAGTTGCCAAATGAATGGTACGGGAAAGAAAAACTGCAAGAACAGAGGAGGGAGAGCCAAACAACTAGAGTGGGGTCCAAGATTCACTGTGGATGAAATGGGCATTAATTGGATTTTCAAGGCCAATACAAGAGGAGGCATAGAAAAAGAAAAAGGTGATGCTGGAAAATATTATAAAAAGAGGCGCAGGCTCATCCTTGTTTTATAAAAAATAAAGGTTTTTGGAGGAGATTTGTAAAGATAGGTTTGAAAAGTACTTTGAGACTATTTGTGAAAATTCATGAATCTTAGAGTTTGATTTTATTCAGATCAGTAGCTTTCAAAATGTAAAACAAAACCAGGGTACCCTATCTAAAATCAGTTCTTTCCCTAATCCCAATATAAAAAATACATATAAAAGCATAGCTGCTTTAGACAAATGGGGGGTATGAGATGACCAGAAACCTCAACAGCACTACCTCTGGTAGCCCCATGGAACTGCCAAGAGTTTCCTGCTGATGGTTAAGGTAGTCACTGAGGGATTGATTGAAAGGATGACCAAAGATAGGCAAGATCAGTCAATTGAGTTGCAGGAAAGACTGAAAATAGGCAAGGTGACAAATTAGAATCTGCTGCAATGATCTAGGCAAGAAGGAATAAGTGTATGAACTAGGAGGGAGGCTTAAAGACAGCAAGGATATAGGCAGAGGCATATGAGGACATGTTCAGTAGGTTAAGGTGAGTTTGTAGATATGAAAAGAGAGAAGAAAAGAACAATAAGTAGCTTTAAGTGAACCAGATAATTTATAGTTCCTTGACCTGAAACATTTAGAGGCTGTGATAGCACTAATAATAATAATCTATAATTATACAAATTACATAGTGTAATGATATAGCATGATATGATGGCCTTGCCAACGCTTTACAATCAATAACATTGTGGTACAGAGGCCTTGGAAGCAGACAGACCTCGATTCAAACCCCTGTGCTGCCCGTGGTATGACCTTGAGCATGGTAGTTAATCTGAGCTTCTTTCTTTTCTATTAAATGGGGGGTAATGACAGTACTTACCTTATAGTATTTGAAGGGAGAGTGTTAGAATTGATACAGGCGAGTCTTTCGGGAGCAAGTTTTATTAATTATTGTCTTTATTTAATTCTTAATTAATCAGCACATCTGTTTTCTTTAACATGTTGAATTCGAAAGCTCTTAGTGTATTTCTTTGTCTCACTTTTAATACCCTATGAATTATTGAGAAATGAAAGGCAGTGATTATGCAAATGTTTGAAATATTTAATAATACATTAAAGTAGTCATGGGAAACTGGAGAGATAGCTTTACTGATATTATACTAGTTTTTTTTTTCTAGAAGCATAGCATATTAAGAAGTGGAAAGCTCATTTCAATAACAGAAAATTTAAAAATTAAAGTGCATTAGAAGCATAACCCAGTGAATTCTATCACTAATGAATACTCAGCCAGTATGTTAACTTTTTCTGAGATACAATAGCCAAGCTAAAGAATTTAAAGAATGAAAAAAACAGATGATTAAACAAATTATGAAGTCATTAGAGGTAGTCTTTGAAAATGCCTCATTAAGCATTTGACTCATTAGGACAGATCTTTTTATTTTAGGGCCAGGACATAATTGTTAAAGCAGCTGATATGTCTTCAGCTCGTTTCTCCTTGCCACAAGTTGTCCCCTGTACTGCCTTTCCACCTAGCTCCCAAGTGACTTTGAAGAGATTCCTTAGGCCTCACCACCCCTAGACAGTGCCCTTTGCACCGTCTCTCTCCCTTTCCTCATTCCTATTGCCTGTGTTTATAATAAATTCCCTTAAGTTAGCACCTCCTAAGGTGGATTAGAATCATTCAAATCCACATTGATTGCTACTAAGTGGAAATTGTATACTTAGCCTTTCTAAATCCTTACAACAATGTGATGAGGATTTAGAGTTGCTTTAACCTAAGGAGATGAAATTCAAACTGGTGGTGGCATTTCACATTTACAATGGGCCTGCGGGATGAAAGAGAGCTTGGTATCTCAATCCCTTATATAAAACAGGCAGGTCTTGTTAGAAAAATCCTTCTTAAGAGAAATACCTAATGTAGATGACGGGGTGATGGATGCAGCAAACCACCATGGCATGTGTATACCTATGTAACAAACCTGCGCATTCTGCACATGTACCCCAGAACTTAAAGTATAATAAATAAATTTTTTAAAAAAGAAAAATCCTTCAATAATTGTTAAGGTTAAAATTTTAAAAAGGTACAAAGAAATTTGCTTTGATACAAATATTGTCTAGTCAGTTACATAACTTGAGAGATAATGAGAGAGAGTACAGTAGCAGCTATCCAGGGCACAACATCTGTATTGTGCTGTTGAATATATTGCTCAACCATTCTGGAAAAAGGCATGCTCATGTATGAATGACAATGTACCTTGTGTGTATAGCATTCCAAGCCAACATGTTGTTTGGTGCAAATAAACTTCTTGACTGTCAAAAATATTTGCATGGTCTAAACTAACTGTTTCTTTTGTTAACCTTCTGCCTTATGAACTGGTAGTTTGGCCTTTTGACTTTCCCCTGAGAGTTAACAAAAATTAGGCAGTTGGGGGTGAACTTAAGTAAAGTCCATATTATTCTATGTTGCTGCTCTATTGACAATTCAAGAAAATGTCTTGGTAGGAATCAGGGAATGAGTTTCAAACTCTTATCTTTAAATTTCAATTATACATGTTACTCCTGTGGTCCACTACTCTATATAATTAAGTGTAAGCTGTGTGTTCCATAGTGACACAGCCTGTTGTTTCTGATCTGTAGTTTTCACTTAACCTACAGTAAAATTGAAATAGAAATTGGGTCTTTTTTTTTTTTACCTTCTTCTGCTCAATTCTAGTTAGATATTTTTGAACTTCTGTAAAATATCTGCAATCTTATGACCAATAATGTGTGAAATTACTACTCTCATGTAGAAGAGGATCCATTCTTCATTGAACCATACCATTGGGATCCTATCACATGCAGTTGGCCAAATAATATGTATAATTTTCTGTTTTTGTTTTGTTTGTATATTTTATAGGGAATTTGGAATTTGAAAAATATAGTACATTTAGGGTATATGTATTAGTCCATTTTCATACTGCTATAAAGAAATACCTGTGACTGGGTAATTTATAAAGAAAAATAGGTTTAATGAGCTCACAGTTCCACATGGCTGGGGAGGCCTCACAATCATGGCAGAAGGTGAAGGAGAAGCAAAGTTATGTCTTACATGGTAGCAGACAGGAGAGCATGTGCAAGGGAACTGCTCTTTATGAAACCATCAGATCTCATGAGACTCATTCACTATCATGAGAATAGCGCAGGAAAAACCTGCCTCCATGATTCAATTACCTCCCACTGGGTCCTTCCCACAACATGTCGGGATTATGCTGCATCTTTCAAGTAAGACTTGAGCACATTCTTAATTTCTTTTTAAACTTGTAGAGTAGAGGTATAAATAGTATTTGGGTAAATCACTGACTAATACTGAAGAACCAGGCATTTTCTTACCACAGTCCCCATTTAAAGTAGGTAAATTCAAGATGAGGTTTGGATGGGGACACAGTCAAACCATATCAGTATATTAAAGAAAATATTTGTTAGTGCTAAGTGAATCTACTTTCAGCTACTTGATTATCTGATGATTTTATAAATAGTCAACTCTTTCCTCATCTTTTCAGTTGTATTTTGTTGTTCCAAAGCCCAAACCTGTGTGTCTTGTGTTGAACAACTTCATACAGTTGTGACGTGTAAATGGGTGTGGTAGGTCAATTTACTTCTTTACATAGTACTACAACTAAGCCATCTAAGTAGTCTACTCCTAAATTCTTCCAAGAAGGGACATATCATGATTTGATTTAAATGTAACGTCCTTTCTTAGAGAGTTTTCTTTGTCTCCTTCTTCCCCAGTCACTTCCTCCCATCCATTGTGCTTTCAGCAGTTCATTCGTTCATTAATTCAGTCAATGAATACTGAATAACTTTTGATCAATGTCTTCCTCCCTCCAAGCTGAAAACTTGATAGAGGGTAACATGATCTGTATTTGTTTACCACTGCACCTTCCATATACATTGTCAGTACTGAATGGAGTTTTACTAAATGAAATATTTTTGATATTTTTGAAATATTTTTGATATAACATTTTTGGTAACCACCAATATCAATTTCTGAATTGATTCTAAAATTCTTCTGTTGGAAATCAGCTTATGTTTAGTATGACTGCTAAAGCCTTTTAAAGTGGGTGGTAATACTGCATTTTGTTTTGTTTCATCAACCTATGTGGTTTTCTTTATCTTTGGAATCTTTTAAAAGGAAGATAAGTTACATTTATGGAAGGAGCTTTTTTTAAAAAAAAATATTTTTAAAAGGTAAAATGCTGTGTGTAGCTATAATTTGGTAACTCTTGATTTCACCTTAGGAAAAACAGTATCACCTTCTAATCATTTCTTTTTTAATCAAATCACTTGCTTTTATTTCCTTATGTAGCTCTGCTATTAAAAGATTGTAATCACTGCTGTAACTTTCCTGTAAGACTTGAGCACATTCTTAATTTCTTTCTAAACTTGTGGAGTAGAGGTATAAATAGTATATGGGTAATACACTGACTAATACTGAAGAACCAGGCATTTTCTTACCCTAGTCCTCACCCAAAGTTGGTAAATACAAGTTAGAACTCATCTTCTCAAAACTCTGACCTCAGAATTTCCTGAGAAATCTGAATCTAAAAAAATTCTTTGCTTTTGACATCTTTTCCCTGATTTCCACCATAAGGCTTCTGCTCTTACTTTTTTTTTTTTTTTTTAATGTTTCAAATAGAAGATGGTAAAGTCATATAGTACAATCTCAGCATTGGAGGGTCTACTGGAGGTCAACTAGTGCAAACGCTTTCTGGATAATGGAATCACTTTGGGAATATCCCTTGAAAGTCCTCATCTAGCCTATTCTTGGGAACCCCCGGCAATCCACCTCATCATTTCCTATGATGGCAGTTTCTATCTTTGTTGTTAGCTCTGAGTGTTACAAACTGCTTCTTTACATTGAGCTGTAACTTACTAAAACGTTTCCACACCCTGCTTCTATTTTAGCCTCATAAAGAACAAGTTGAACTCATCTTATGCAGAACAACCCATCTAAGGGCAGTGCTCATGCTTCCTGTGTTTTCCTTTCTCTAGGCTAACCCTTCTTTGTTCCTCACTTGCTCACTATATGACCTGATTTCATGTCTCCTTATACTTCTAGTTACTGTAACTTCAGTGGACTGATTTTTCTTGTATTTTCAGATCCAGCAATGAGTGTGATGCATAAGGTGTGCTCTGATGACTTGAGATTACGGTGGAAATATCATCTCCCTTAATTCAGATATTATAACCTCACTGGCAAATGTGGCAATGAAAGTTGAAATGCCTGACCAAAGACAATGGCTGGTCAGATGCCACTGTTCTCATCTTTTACTTTTAGATGTCCATCAATTTGTTAAGTTAGTACCTAGACAATGTCCTGAAACTTGTTAAATCAAACTTCTTTTCAGAGCCAGAATCTGGAGTCATACTTAATAGAGAACAATCTTGTACAAGTTGGTTAATTTCACTAACGATTTCTCAAACTTACAAGATTATTGTTAAGAACTAAATTAGTTCTAAAGTGCTTCCGTGTATGTAAATGCTTAAAATATGTAGTAAGTGCTGAATGCATATTAGTAATAATAATCTGTATTACAATTTTTAGTATTACATGACTAAGGTTTATTTTAATACTGAGCAAATGGGAAGAGTTCATGGTGTTTCTATGTTTTTACAGTGTCATTTAATATATTATATATAAAAAACACATATATAACATATATATATATTTCAGTCACATGTTTGTTCACATATACCTTAGGAGCAAGTCATTTTTATTTATTCTTGCCCATGAATAAGTCTACTTGGACTACATGCTTTTAAAAACTCCCTTTTAATTTACTATTAAAAGAATATTGCTAGGAGAAGTAGTCTTTGATGCTAAACCATATTTTAAGAATAACTATTTAGAATTCTGTTCTTGTTATAACACCTGTTACACACATACACAACCCTACCTGGTGTGTCAGAGTCAGTTTGTTCGGGCTCACGAGCACCTACTGTTCAATTTTCAGGAGGTTTGTAAACCACTTGATGTCAGACAAGTGGCCTGAAATTTTTGATGGTGGCAGCATTTACACCATGAACACTGGCCACTGCTACAAAACGAAGTCTTTTTCTTTTTCTCTTGGAGAGACACTTGTGAAACACTTACCAGCTCACCTTGCTTGAGAGTATTTCTTCAAATAAAATGAAAGATGGTTAGCTTTGAAGATTGTTTTTGTATAAAAGTTTACATGGAAAAAAAAATAAACTAATTGGTTGTTTTCCCCCTGTGTTTTTAGGGATACGAAAAGACCGAAGAGGAGGGAGAATGTTGAAACACAAGCGCCAGAGAGATGATGGGGAGGGCAGGAATGAAGTGGGGTCCACTGGAGACATGAGAGCTGCCAACCTTTGGCCAAGCCCCCTCATGATCAAACACTCTAAGAAGAACAGCCCAGCCTTGTCCCTGACGGCCGACCAGATGGTCAGTGCCTTGCTGGATGCTGAGCCCCCCATAATCTATTCCGAGTACGACCCTACCAGACCCTTCAGTGAGGCTTCAATGATGGGCTTACTGACCAACCTGGCAGACAGGGAGCTGGTTCACATGATCAACTGGGCAAAGAGGGTACCAGGTAAGAATGTGAAGCTCAGCTTTTAAGAATCAATAGCTTTTCAAGAACTGGTTGTGATATCCTGGGAGAAATAGTGGGAGGAAAAGAAGCAAGCAATAACTTGTTATGTAATTGGTTCCAAGGTCACAGGAGATGCGTTCATTTTCAGTATCAACACACTGTAATTTTCCTGGATGTTAGAAAAGAATATGTTTAAATCAAAATCTAGGGGACTAAAATTTTTTAATTGACATAATTTATTTTTAACCATCTTATTCACCAAAAAGTTTTAGGGTGGATACTACATGATAAAACTATTTAATAGTATATGTTCACAGTAGCAGAAACTTTTAACACTAAATGATCTACAAAAGTTTTTAATATTAATGACCTTTGTTTAAAACATCTCAATTATTAATAAAACAATTTTATCTTAAAAAGATTTTTAAGATTGGGTGTGGTGCCTCATGCCAGTACTCCTAGCTACTTTTAGGGGCTGAGGTGGGAGGACTGCTTGAGCCCAGGAGTTTGAGGCCAGCCAGGGCAACATTTTGAAACCCTGTCTCCACAAAAAAAAATTTAAAAAATTAGCTGGGTGCAGTAGCACACACCTGTGGTCCCGGCTACTGGGGAGGCTGAGGCTAGAGGGTGGCTTGAGCCCAGGAGGTCAAGGCTTCAGTGAATCGTGTTTATATGGAGTGCCACTGCACTCTAGCTCAGGTGACAGAGCAAGGCCATATCTTAAAAAAAAAGTTAAGAAAGATCTTTATGGATTAAAGAGATCATAATAAGGTTATTTACTGAATGCCAATTATTTATCCAACCTGGTTTATGCTTACTATTTTAGGAAAAAGAGAAAGACAGTGGAAAAATAAATTAAAGTATCATCCCTGAAGGAAACTGTTAGAGACACAGTGGCTGAAGTGACACCTTGTTCCTTTAGTTGATTCTCTCAGAAGTGGTATTGTGGTAAAATTGGACTGCTACTCTTGTTGCTCAGGGAGAAGAACTCAAGCGTGTGTGGAAACAAGACTAGGAAATGACTTTCTCCCTGCCCCAGTGTATTCATTCAGGAACTAATGTAGATGAACCGAGGCAAGAGGAAGCTAAATTTTTTTTCTGGGCTTATAGATAAAATGAGTGATAGATTTAGTTAGGCGTTTTCTTTGGGTTCTTTTAATAGATACAATTAATTATTTGCTATGAAGCATGAAATGTTTTGTATGAAACTAAAAAGATGTGGAGTTTGGTGCTTGTGTTTCAAGGGTCACTGCTGTGTTACAGCCCAGGTGAACTTATGTTTGACCTTAGAGAATCTTACATGTATTTGTATCTATCAGCATATAAACATGTGGGCTGCAGAAAAAGGACCCAGCAGTACCAGAACCCAACCTTGTTAGATGCCACCGTTTTGGTGGTTTGGGTGGTTATTAGGTTACATGGAAACATGGAGAATAACAGGCAAATTTCGGTTTTCAGTGTCAGTTGAGCTGGCAAACAAAAATTCCTGGTCATCTTCGGAATGAAAAGTTTTCTTGAGTACTTACATATTTTAGCATTTTTATGAAGCGGATACATTATAAGTTAATTGTTGGAATCTAACTGTAATGTAGCTGTAAGTTTTTTCTTTATATTTGTTATTGCCTTGTTCTTATATTTTAGGGAAAGAGAAACAAAGAAAGAAACTAATGGTCATATATTTGAGAACCAACTCTAGGTTGCTGTTCATTTTTATTTTTCTGTAAACATATATATTCCCTCATAAAATCTTGGTAATATTAGCTCTGGAGTACTACAGAACTCAAGTATAGACATCTTCCTATGTATCTGTAGATTCCCATCATGACATTTTTATAACAATAAAATATTAAAGAACATTTGAAACAACTGGAATTAAGCTCAAATATATTGCCAGTGGTTGAAGAATTCACATCAATAATTTTCTGAATTTAGGAATAAAGTGGAGAAGTCAAGGAAAGGAAAATATTATTTACAGGTTAATAATTGTTAAAATACAATTATTAAAGCCAGAACTAGGCAAACATATGCTAATAAGATCTATAACAACACCACTCTATAACTGCTTCATGTTAGTTTAAAAGACCTGAATGATTCCAAAATCCTTATACTAATGAACTATGTCTTCTTACTTGATCATTTAAAAAAAAAGAATTATAAAGGCAAAAAATGAAACTGTGTGTGTGTGTGTGTGTGTGTGTGTGTGTGTGTGTGTGTGTGTATGTGTGTGTGTGTGTTCCATGGGAATACAGCTGTTGTAAATCAAAGGCCTACTTGTCTGACCAAGCAAAATAAAATTAGTCATTGATTTTAAAAACGATGAAAAATGAGGGAAGAAAAAATCTTCTGCAAAAGCTCTATAGATGGTTGTCAAGCTTTTCAGAAAAATGGACAAAGCAACATTTTGAAAAGCATTTATATCTTATATATATCCAAATACCATCTGTTATTTAAAAACCATAGCCCACACTGAAAATCTGATATAGGCAATGTAACGTTTATGAGATAATAGTTTGAGAATGACAATGATAAGAGTAATTTTTAAAAAGAGGAAATAGGGCAGGCACAGTGACTCACACCTGTAATCCCAGCACTTTGGGAGGCCGAGGCAGGTGGATTACCTGAGATCAGGAGTTCAAGACCAGCCTGGCCAACATGGCAAAACCTTGTCTCTACAAAAAAAAAGAAAAATTACAAAAATTAGCCGGCTTTGGGGGTACACACCTGTAGTTCCAGCTACTTGGGATGCTGAGATGGGAGAATCGCTTGAACCAGAAAGGCAGAGACTGCAGTGAGCCGAGATCCCACCACTGCACTCCAGCCTGGGTGACAACGAGACTCTGTCTCTAAATAAATAAATAAGGAAATAGTAAACATCATTAGTAAGAAGAATAGCAAAAAGTTCAGTTCTAGAAATACCTGGAATTAGCTGTATAATACAAAAACTCTCATGGAACATTTGAATAATCCTCAGAATACCTATCAATATAACAGAAATTGTTAATTGACTTCATTTTGAATGATGAATTTTTAACAAAAATAATCAGTACTTTGGACTATCTTAGTAGTTCTAGAAGTGCTTTTTCTTCTTCTTTTTTAATGAAAAGAATATTGTCAGAATTTTAAAATGTTGATGATTATAAGTTGAATTTTCCTTTTTATTAATATCTGGGCTTATTTTTTGACTTGATATGTTTCTCTACCCAGAATTAAGATGTGAAGAGCTTTAGGATAAAATGCATCCTACAAGTGTGACAATCAAGTTCCAATCCATAAAGTACTTCTAGTAGACCTGGATAAAGATGACCTTAAGATATGATTTTTTTTCTCTTTGCAGTTTAAAAACAACAGTAGCAACAAGAATGATAAAACCTACCAAGCTAGCTCTGACGAAAGATGCTTTTTTATAACACATACTATGTATCTGCTTTTTGATATTTACCTATAGAGAAGGCTGTTCTCCTTATTGTTTGTGCTGAAATTTATCTTTAATAGACTTTTATAGCCTTATCCCTGGGTAGAGATTTAGTTTTAAAAAAATAAGATGACTGAATCCTAATTTACTATTATTCTACACATGATGAAACTAGTCAATAAATGTAATATCGTTGAGCTGAAGGTTAAAAAGAAAAAATATGACTGCAAAAGTTGTTCTATTTTTCATTTCAGCATCACACTCAGTTGCATCATTGAGTGGTCCATTCTTAGTTTCAGTGTTAATGAAATACATCTGAGTTTTTTCCAGAAGCTTGAATTGTGTCACCAAACTGTCATTTTGACTAAAAATTAAGCCTTTTCCAAACTTCATCATAATTTTTACATCTCAAAAGCAATTTTATACTTCAAGCATATGCTATAGTTCTATATAGTTTATGAAGATTTGGATAGATGTCTAGCCCTGAGTTTTTTATTGCCTGTTAAATACTTATCACTAAAAGTGTGACAGCCTCATGAACTGCCACTGGGCACAGATCTGGGAGAGCACGCTGAGTGCTGGCCCAGGAAGAGGAAGATAGGAAAAGGGGCAGTTCAAGGGCACCTTGGCTTCCTGCAAAGCATGCCACCTTAACCACTTCCTCATTCTTTTAGAGGCAAACTAGATGACCTTCTCCTTCCCCTTTCCTGCCAAGTCTCTCTCTACTCAACACTGTAGAAGGGCCCTCTTCCTCCCCAGTCCTCACTCCCTGTCATTTGCTTCAGGTTGCCTCCTTGCTCTGTTTTGGACCCAGGAGAAGACGATCTACTCTTTCTCGACCTGCCTCCCAGCAGCCTCAAGTTCAGGTTTCTCGGAAGTTTCTGTTGCCTCAAGGATGCATGGTTGTCTGAGTCATTCCAGGGCTCAAGGCCTCATCTGTGTCTATATTCTCCAGGAATCCAAGAATTCACTTCTCTGCCTCTCATCCTCATCTGCATCCTCATCATTAAAATTAGCAGTGATTTGAGCTAAGGAAATGCTAGAATGAATGAATGAATAAATGAAAGGTGAATATTGAAAGTATTAATTTTAAGAAGTCTCTGAGCCCCACCCATTTCAGCTCAAATTTCCCATAAACTAGAACTGCTTTCTAAGGCTGTGGCATTTTTCTTTTTTCTTCTCTTCAAAGTCTACCTGCTGTTCTGCTATCTCTCTTACAGCCACCTTAGTGAGACTCCACTTCCATTTCCAACCTCTCTTTTGTAAGGGACACAGAAATAGCTAGAGGAATACAGAGCCATGCACTCTGAGGACTTCAGCAGGCTTCAACTGTCTATCTGCAAAGTGAGTTTCATTTAGCAAGTGAAATTCGAAACTTAAAATGGGTAGAGATGACAGTTCTGGGAGAGGGCATAAAACCTCAGTCTGGGAATTGGCAGCCTCTTCAAGGAACACACTCAATTCTGGGAGGTTCCTGTAGATTCCAGAGACTTAGCAGGACTTCCCAGTACTCTGCTTCTCAATCTGTCATTGGACCAGTAAATCCTGGTCTCAGGCTGTTGTGGTGTCCAGCCTACTTTAGCAAGGCAGTGAAAGATAACATGACACGGAAGTATGGGTGATATCCTGGAGAGATGACTGATGCCTATGTTTAAGGACAAGATTCGCAGTTTACATTTTGTACCCACTGTATAATAAGAGCTTTAGAATTGGGCTGGAATAGCCCTAGCAGGCATGATGGCAGCCCCTCTGGAATGGCAATGTGCAGCTTTTTTGCAAGTGTTCCATGTCCAAGTCACCCTGCTCAGCTTTCTACTGCTCCTGTGGAAGCTCTGGTGAAACTCAATGAAAGCAGCTGCTGTTGACTGGATTTTTCTTTCACATGAAACTGAAGACTAATAGATGCTTGTTGGCCTGGATGCTATTAAGCCTTTAAAAATCCGTTTCTTATCATGAACATATTTGAGAAACATGTCTGGGGCATTTTTGCCCACCCTCATCCAGGTTCTATGTCAGTAAGTGATATGATTTGGCTCTGTCCGCATTCAAATTTTATCTTGAATTCCCATGTGTTGTGGGAGGGACCAGGTGGTAGGTAATTGAATCATGGCAGCAGGTCTTTCCCGTGCTATTGCTGTGATAATAAGTCTCAAGAGATCTGATAGTTTTAAAAAGAGGTTTTCCCTGCACAAGCTCTTCACTTGTCTGCTGCCATGTGAGATGTGCCTTCCACCTTCTGCCATGATTCTGAGGCCTCCCTAGCCATGTGGAACTATAAGTCCATTAAGCCTCTTTCTTTTGTAAATTGCCCAGTCTGGACTATGTCTTTATGAGCAGTGTGAAAATGGACTAATACAGTGAGTTGGGTCAGGGCATGCATATGTTGAACACAGTAGACTTGTCGTGCTGGATGTCCCCAGGACACTCTGCAAGGAATGTTGGCCTGTTGCTTTGCTACTTCCAGGGGGATTTGGCATGGAGAATGTCTGTTTTCAATAATAGATATATTATGATTGAAGTGTGTTATGGGCTGAATTGCATCCCCTCAGAAAGATATATTGAAGTCCTAACTCCTAGTACCTCAGAATCTGATGTACTTTAATCAAGTTCAAGTGAGGTCTTCAGCACAAGCCCTAATCCAATAAAGACTGGCATTTTAATGAAAGGGGAAAGTTAGACACAAAAATAGACATGCACAGAGGAAGAAGATATGAAGAGACACAGGGAAAAGACAGTCATATGACTAGAGTGATGGGTCTGCAAGCTGAGAATGCCAAAGTTTACTGGCCAACATGGGAAACTAGAAGGTGCAAGAGAGGACTCTCCCCTAAAGCCCTCAGAGAGAGCATGGCCTTGATTTCAGACTTCTAGCCTCCAAAACTGTGAGGCATACATTTCTGTTGTTTTTGAAGTCACCTAGCTTTTGACACGCTGTATGGGAGCCCTAGGAAATTAATACAATTGTATTAGAAATAGAATTTTCTTCTATCATATTTTTGAAGCAGAAGAAATAAGGAGCTATTGATTTAAAGAGGGAGGTTTGACTCATCTAGTGTAGGCTTGGTTAATCATTGACTCTTGTGTATTTCTCCTCTGTCTACCCAAGTAGAGCACTGAACTGGCTTAGAAATTGATTTATAATTCTAAGAGTTTAATGGATCAGAAGTTGATCTGTAATTGTAACAGTTTCATGTATTTACCTCATAAATACCTTGTAAAAGATTTTAACCTACAGAAGAATGTTTCCCTCTGGTATTTTAGTAGCTTATCCTTTTTTTTTTTTACATCTTTGATTCATTTGAATTCATCCTGGTATGCTGTGTTAGGTGGGGTGCCAACATGGTTTTCATATAGATGGCTCCACAGATGTTTCAATTTCATTTATTGAACAGCTCCTACAGAAGTATTTTTCAGACTTCTTTTATACTTGACTTCCAAGTTTACTATTTGTTAAGAGCTTTTAAAGTAGACCGATTGGTCTACTACTTTGGTTGTTTTTTTTCCAATTCTAAAATCAAAATGAAAAAAAGAAAACTTATTTATTCAAAGTTACAGTTTTGCTTAATTTGTATTAGCTGCATAGATAGTGTGATTCATTTGTCTTGCACAGACATATTTAGTAACTTTAATTAATCTTGCAAATAAAAGATAAAAATTCATGAGACTTGAGACATTTAAATAGACCAGTGCTGATAAGAGGTAATCAGGTAAAATGCCATTTGGTTGTAATAGGACATCAAAATTGTTCCCCAAGAGTGAAGGATGCTTGCTCCCTTCTCACGTTTCCCATCTGTCCCCCCAAATTCTTCAGTACTCATTCTTCCATCCTGCTTTGAACCAACTTGAAAAGTTAGTCCACTCAGAACCTCAGCAGTTAACTTTTAGCCTCATCATTTCCAGATTTCTTTTTCTAGGTTCTAAGCACCTAAATATTTAGTTTCCATTTTTAGCAGCCTGCAGGACAACAGTTAAATGTCAGTTTTTCACCAATACATATGAAAGCAAACCAGCTGTTTTCTTCTTTGTTCCTTTACCGGCAAACTCAGTTGTTTCTCCTACTCCTCTCCCTTCTGCCAGGAGCTCCACCCTTGTTCCTTACTCAACAGTGGAATCATCTTTGTGCCTGACTCCTCTTTGCTGTGTACCACTGGGTCCTCCTCTTCACCATCTCTAAATTTATACCTCTTCCCCATTACACTGCCACCACCTTGGTCGACATCCTACTTTGACCATTTTGGATTTAGGTCCCAACATAATCTAGTGTGACTTCATCTTATCTTGGTTACATCTACAAAGACTTTATTTCTAAATATGATCACAAGTAGAGGTTCAGGTGAAGGTGAATATTAGGAGAGACAACACTTAATTAACAGTTTGGCATTGCGACTTTATTATCTAACCTAGTAATTGTTTTAACAGATAAATAATAGCATCCCCTAAAGTTTAAATGCAGAACCAGAGTATGTGTCAGGGTGCCCAATCCTAGGTTAACCTTTCTTCAACAGACTCTTGGGAAGGACCTTTGTGAAAAGGCTGGTCACCAATTTTATTTGATTTCTACTTTCCAATATTATCTGCTTTAGTCTGACAACTCTTTGGCCCATTCTTTCCCCTGCCATTCTCCCCTTCATATAATGTTTTAATTTTATTTTTTCTTTGTTTGATTCCCTGTACCCCCTTCTCTCTATTCAAATTCCCTGCTCATTTGTTCCCCTAATGAGACACCTGACTTCCTACTTCCTTTCTGAAATTTTAAGCTGCTCAGCAAATACAATTTTGAATTGAGTTTGCTATCACAGAACAACTAGTCCTTGGTCCAGAATATCTTGCAGGACTGAGTCAACAGGGGTCTAAAACACAGTAATAACTCTTAATTATTTTCTTGTTTCCTTCATGGTATATTTGTTGCTGGATGCTAAGTTTATATTATGGTTGAATTTCTTTTTTGAAATGAAAAGATGAATAGTCTTTATTGGCTGGGTATCTATTTTTGTCTAGAAGACTTTGCAAATAAGAAGTATTTCTACAATCTGAGTTTAACTTGATTAGGCCATGAACTTGTTCTTTAAAAGTTGTATATGTACAAAATAAATTTAAATTAAATAAATCATATTTTAATGTAGTCAGGGTATCTTTCATTTAAATAAAACCTATGACAGATATCCACATGAAGTGACCACTCCTTTGACAACTGTTCTCCTTTTTTATTGAAATATTATTTTTCACAAATTGAGATTCCTTAATGATGACCACTTGCACCGACTATGGTATATCTGTGTTCTTGGAATCGCCCCAATACATGTGGCTGACTTTCTGAGGTGACTGCATTGAATCTTTCTAGCTTAACTTACTCTGCATCCAGATCCCTGGAAGCTATGTATCCCCCAACGGTGGTATATTTAGACCCATCAAGTATCAACATAGCTGAACCAAAGTTCACACTTTTCTGCTGTACAATGGAGGTTACACCTTAGTGAAGAAAGAGGCTAGTTTTCTTTAGGATTTGAGGACCAAAGAACTGCAAAAAGAAGAGAAAATCAGTGTGGCCTCTATGAGAACTAAGTGAGGGGGGCAATAGAAAACAGTGAGAACCTTGGAGGGAATCTTATGATAGAGCAGAATTAAAAGAGAAGAATTCACCTGTTTCCTATACAACTCCCTCTGTAACCTAATAACTTTCTAGAGAAAGCTCACTGCATATATTTGATATTTGTTTCATACCACTTTTATGCTATTTCCTTATTTCACAGGAACTAGAGGGCTCTAACCTGTAGATTTGCATTGTTGTCTTTACTTTAGACTATAGTCTAAACTAACTGTTTATTTTTGGCACAATTACTGCTTCTCTCCTCTCACCCCACCCCTTGCCCTTTCTTAATTACTCCTATTAGTCATTTTTCTTGCTAGCGTGAAATAAATCCCCTGTCTCAACCATATGGTTGCACATTGAAATAGAATGTTAATTCATTAACCAAATTAACTGTTCCTGATTGGGAACCCCTGGTTTCAGGGAATCTTAGGGTTTCGATTCTGTTGCCTTGCTCACTAAACTGTTCCATGCAGTTTGCTCAACTCTGAATGGGTACTTCTCTTAGGAACATTCTCCCTTGTAAGTAATTTGCTTGATATGTTAAAATCTAAGTTCTGTTTTAAAATTCTTGAGATAAATTCACCATGATTTACTTTTAGAAACAAATGGCCTTGTCCTTTTAGTCTAGGATTTATCACTTAGCTGTATCTAGCAGAACCTCTAACACAATAGCAGGAAAAAGCAGAAGTGTGATTGCTAAACGAAGGGGAAACTTAATAAAGTTATGCAAGTGCCCTTTTCTCAGGGGCATTAAAGTTTCTCTTTGTAGTGTTACATATGTTCATTATGTGACTTTCATAAATACAAACCCTAATAAGACGGTGAGCTGTTCCCTCTCCAGAGGTGTTAAAGTGTCTCTTCATAGAATAACATGTCACATCATAACATTTGGTTCTTTTTACCTGGTCAAGATGTTTGCTTATGGCATTTGAAATGCATATTTTAAAACTAGGTAGATGAATGCTTTGAATATAAAAACTCATTCAAGGCCCTGAGCTGTAGAAGAAGATCTTCCAAAACATGCATTCATTCAAGTTATATTTGTCAGTGCTTTTCTTCATGCATCAATAAGGCAGCAATGGAATACAGTCAAGTTTGCTTTTTCTTTATTGCTGTCCACAATTCAGAGATGTAACTCGAAAAATATGTTGTCCTTTCCCAAGTAGATCTTGAAATTCCCTGAACTGTGATCCAGACCAATGCTGCCTTTACGTTGGGTCTGTGGAAATGGGAAGCTCCACGGAATCTGGTTACGAGAGGTTTCAAATTGAAAAGATTTACAAATATGCAGATGTATAATGAAATAAAATCAAATAGTAAATTAGCATCTAACATATACATGTCAAAACAGCCCCAATCTCACAAAATCAGAGAGATCTATTAAACAGATTTGTTTGCCTAGCAAATAGCAAGACCACTTTGACAGAATCTTTAGCATGACAGTGATTGTCAGAATGGTTGGTTAAATGGTGATTGTTAGCCCAGTTAAGTAATTTCTGATTTGCCTTGATTACTTTTAATAAACTAAACTTAACAAATATCATAGAAGTGATATTTTTTAAAAAGAGAGTGTATTCTAGGGATGGAGAGTGGTGATCATTGTGCAACAGTGTGAATGTAGTTACTACCATTAAACTGTATACATAAAAAGGGTTGAAATGATAAATTTTATGTTACACTTATTTTACCAAAATAAAGAAATGTTATACTTTCTGTAGCATATATGAAGAAGAAACAGACATTTCATAGCAAAAAAAAAAAAAAGATAAAAATAATATTAAATTTATAGGGGATTTCTCTTATCTAAAACTTTAGATTTGATTCCTAGACAAAACTATAAACACATTGCAAGAAGATACATTGATAAGCCAACGAAGTAAGATGGAATAAATAAACAAAAACAGGTGATACATGAGGCTCTTACAGCATCTGATAATAATAGTACAGACAGTTTCATTTAACAGTTATTTGATGAACTCCTATGTGCTAGGTACTGTTATTTTTTAAACAATATTTAACTTTGCTTGTAATCCCAGGACTTTGGGAGGACGAGGCATGTGGATCACGAGGTCAGGAGTTCAAGACCAGCCTGACCAACATTGTGAAACCCTGTCTCTACTAATACAAAAAAGTTAGCTGGGTATGGTGGCCGACGCCTGTAATTCCAGCTGCTTGGGAGGCTGAGGCAGGAGAATTGCTGGAGCCTGGGAGGCGGAGGTTACAGCAAGCCAAGATAGAGCCACTACACTCCAGCCTGGGTGACAGAGTCAGATTCTGTCTCAAAAAAAAAAAAAAATTATTTTCCGTTCAGGGTACATGTGCAAGTTTGTTATATAGGTACACTCGTGACTTAGGGGCTTGGTGTACAGATTATTTTGTCACCCAGGTGCTAAGCACAGTACCCAACAGTATTTTTTTCTGTACTTCTCCTCCTCTCACCCTCCCTGACATAGGCCCCAGTGTCTGTTACTCCCCTCTTTCCGTCCATGTGTTCTCCTTATTTAGCTTCCACTTCTAAGTGAGAATATGCATTATTAGGTTTTCTGTTTCTGTGTTAGTTTGCTAAGGATAATGTCCTCCAATTCCATCCATGTTCCTGCAAAGGACACGATCTTGTTCTTTTTTTCTTTTTGTTATGGCTGCAGAGTATTCCATGGTGTGTATGTACTGTATTTTCTTTATCTGGTCTACCATTGGTGGGTATTTAGGTTGATTCCATGTCTTTACTGTTGTGAATAGTGCTGCAGTGAACATAAATGTACATATGTCTTTATGGTAAAATGATGTATATTCTTTTGGGTATATACCCAGTAGTGGGATTCCTTGGTTCAATGGTATTTCTGTTTTTAGTTCTTTGAGTTCTGTGTGAAAATACACTAGAGAACAAAACTGACCAAATCTCTGCCTTTGTAGAACTTTCATTCTACTATACCAGTTATTTCATGAGGAATATGAATAATATTATTACTGTCTGCCCATGTTACACATGAAGGAGCAGAAATGGAGCTGAGTTTACTAATTTGTCCGATGCAGATAGTAGCTAATTGTGTGCAAGGTGCTGTTCCAAGCATTTTACCTCTGTTAACTCAGCTGAGTGCTTTTATTTTCCCCATTTTATGCCTAACTTATGGATGAAGGCACCGAGGTAGAGAAAGGTTAATAATAACATAGAATCGTTTAGTATTAGAGAAACGATTTGAATTCTAGGACACTTTTCCCAAAACTCTTAGCATAGGCTAAAGAAGTGATTGTGCAGTTATAAAGAGTTGTGTCATTTTATCATTATTTGACTCTTTCTTTTCAAAAAGAAAAAACCCTCTCCTTTCCCTCTCTTCCATGTGACAAATACATTATTCCAAAGGTCTGTATATTACAGCCATGGAAGGACACAACCTCTGCCATTGGGCAACCCAGTCTCCTAGTAAGTGTTAAAAAATATTCACTGTTATTATTGTTGGTGGTTTTGAGGTTTTGGATAGAATTAATTTTGACTCTAATTTTTTAGTTATATGAAAAAACCATACCAAAAAAACATGAGATGATCTGGAATTTTGCAAAACTAGGATAGAAACCAGCTTTTAAAAAGCATTTTAAACATTCAGCTTGTGTTTTTCTTTTTATTTATGTTTTATGATCAGCCTTCATGCTTTTGTGCCTTTCTTTTCAATCTTATTACCACTAACCAAAAGTAATCAAAATTTGATTTTTTTTCTTTTTGTTTTGCTTTGTTTTTACGCATTGTTATAATTAAGAAAAAAATATTCTACATATTGACCCCTGCCAATTTTCAGAGTTAATGTTAACTAGTAATTTGGAGCTACATTTAAATGGTTTAAGCTATCCTACAAGCTTCAAGTATTTTTTACACATGCAAATACTTCAATGAATTAGGTACAAGAATACAGAGGTAAGAAATATAATCTATTGTAGAATAAATCCTATTTCAAATGTGGCTGTTTTAGGCTTTGAATCAACCACATATTACAGAAAACCCCAGAAGAAAAGCTTAGCTTAACCAAGAGAAATTTTTTTTTTTATCTCATATAAAATTAATTTAGACTTATTTTACCAGTGTTCTGGCAACTCCACAGTCAAAGGTACTCAAGCTCATCTGACATTCTGTTCCCTTATTCTGGCACAGGCTTCCATGCTCGAGGTCGACTCTTGGCCTAATGGAGCTACTGGAGCTTCAGCCATCACACTCTGTGCCTCCTGTAATATCCACTGATCAGAACCTCAGCTACATCTGTCTAAAAGGAACCCTGGAAATACAGTCTTTAAGCTGTGCACATTGTACCTGAAATAAATGAGTTCTTTTAATAAAAAGAGTTGAATGGATATTTGGTGGGCAAATAGCAGTCTCTGCTAGAATAATGAACTTCATAATTTTAGAATTAGGTGTCTCGTTTAGTGAATATTTTGACGTGGTGACTGTCAACTTGCAACGTAGATAGGTTATAACTTTAAAAAGGAATTAGAACACAATAATGTAAAATTCACACTAAGGCTCTTTTGGAAAAAAAAAAAACCCTACCACTTATTGTTTATTATCTTCACAACATCCCTATCAATTAGGGACTATTTTTGTGGACATTTTACAGATAAACAGAGGCATCAAGATGATAAATAGCTTTCCCAAATAAGTCCTGGACTAAGGTGTGGCAGAGCTCTGGGTAGTGTGGTTCCTGTGTGCCCATAAGACCATTGCACAATGCTGCTTCATCTTGCAATTCAGAAAGTATTCTAGGATGTGGCAGCTGGTCATCATGAATGTTCATTCTTACCTTGTGGCTTTGTGAAAAATTCTGGGCATTTAAACGATTTGACGATTGAGATTCTGTGCATATGGGATTGTAGTGTGCATGTTTCTAAAAATGTATGTTATGGATCAAAATGCACACACTCATTTACCTCTAAGAACTGTTCTTATGTTGAAGGGAAATTATCTGTACGTGAAAGAACAGTGTGGTGGTGGGTCATAGTTGTTTTCTGAAAGCATCACTCCTGTGTGCCTCAGAACCCAGCCTTGGTGCCAGTTGCAAGCCTACAGTTTTGATGACCTGAAGTTTTTACATCACTTCTCATTTGCCCCTTTTTGGAATTCAAAGATGATATATTTGAAGTGGAGTTCTACCACTTCCATTGGAAGAGAAAAAGTTTCCGTATGTGTGTGTGTGTGTGTGTGTGTGTGTGTGTGATTACAGAGAGATGTTCTATGCATCTACAGGGGGTGCTGCCATCAACGAGGAGGGTAGAGTGGGATGAAGGGCTTGGGAGGCCAGGATGGGCATCTCTGACAAGCTCCAGAATGCTCCGCCTAAGTGTGCAAGTGTAAACACTCCCTGATGTGTGAACTGGCCATTTTGAGACTAAGTCTTTAGCAGGAAATGCCCCCTATTCAACCCTTGCCTTCTCAGGTGTAGAGCTTGGCTTGTCTCTTCCATCTTTGTTTGAATTATGTCATTAATCAACCATAGTGAAAGATCACTTAGTCATTTGTGACAACATAAGTTCTTAATTGTTAGGAATCACTGGTGCAGCACACATCTTTTTCTACCCATGAACAAACCCAAATGCTTCTTTTCTCATGACCTATTACTTTCTTTTTTTAAGTTTCTTAGGATAAATAATTACAGCTTTTTTCCTTGTCTCTCCCTTGCCCCCGTCTCATCTTTTTCTCAATCTTTATATTTCTATTTGTCAGTGAAGAGTCCCCGTTGGCAATGCTGTGCTGTGGAAGGCTACCTCCACCAGATTGTAGTCCTGCAACCTTAGAGGTTCCACAGCCAAGCCAGGGGGTCTTTTTGGAGCATGGCTGGTGAATCTGAGATCTATGAACCCAGAAAGTCTGACACATTGTGGTGTCTCAACTTTTTTTTTTCAATTAGAAAAATTGTATTTGGTGAGAGCAAAAATGAACTGAGGTTGGTTAAGCTTTTATAAGCCATTGTAATATTTAAGATTTCTTGACCTCCAGAACTAACATTTGTCTTATTAGAGACAATAATAGCTCCTGTTGAGAATACATGTATTAAAGTAAGATGTTCACTATTCCGTATGATCACCAAACATTAAATAATGTCTTACACATGTGTGAACTCTGTGTTCAAATGTTTATAAATCCGTGGAGCAAATTGAATATAAGTTCTATGAGGGCAGAAATTTTAATCCATTTTGTTCCTTAAACAGTACCTGAAACATACTGATGTTAGGGGTAGGTCTTCAGATTTTATTAATTGAATGGAATCTCCACACTTAAAAACATTTAGGGAAAAACTGTGTTAATGTGCCCATAGTCTGGTTGGAAATGGCAGCTCCAGGTTCATTGATTGCTTTGTTCATTTAGCACTTTTCACTGGGCATGCTATGAGCCCAGCAGTGTTCTGGGTTTTTGGGATACACCAAGCCCTGCCTCCCTGGTGCTCCCACATTCTAGTGTGGGAGAGAGAAAGAAAGCAAACATGGTGGACAACTTAATTATCTATTTTCAAAAACTGACAGGAACTGTGGACAAGAGAAAAGAGCTGGAGGTAGCAGTTCAGGAGGGCCAGGGGAGGGTGAGGGTCAGGTTAGAGTAATCCTGATTGAAAGATTGTTTGAGCAACACCTGAAGGAGGAGGTGAGAAAGTTAACCATATGGAGGGAACAGCATTCCAGGCAAACAGCCCAGCACGTGCAGAGTCCTGACAGCAAGAACAGCTCTGAAATATTCTAGAAACAAGAAGAAGAGCAATGTGACTAGAGCAGAATGAGGCAGGAGTGGGAGAAAGTGTGATCAGGAAGCTAAGGGGGTCCCAATAGCAGCTAAGTTTTTAGCTTTTATTTTGAAGGAAATGAGGACTCATTGCAGGACTTTGAGAGCATGATCTGACTTATCACAAGTGTTCACTCTGTCTGATGGGTTGAGAAGACATCCAAAGGGGGCCAAAGGTTGAGGCAGGGAGAGCACGTATGACAGGCTCCGGCTATCTAGATGAGAAATGAGGATGGATGGAAGCTCTGACAAGGGTGGTAATGGAGACGTGGTGAGGAGTGGCCACATTTTGAATATATCTTAAGGTAGAGCTGACCGGATTTTCCTGATGTGCTGGGTATAGTATGTGAGAGAAAGAATTCAGTCATGGATGATTATTTTGTACTGAATGATGATAAAGTCGAGTCAACACTGACGTGGGGAAGTCTACAGGTGGAGCACATTTTTGAGGAGGGCAATCAGTTTAGTGATCACTATGTTGAATTTGAGATGTTTGGAGACCATCTGAGCAGAGATGTCTGGAGTTTGGGAGAGAGCCTGGACTTGATATGATGTTATGAGTCCTCAGCATAGAGATGTTGAATGAGATTACCACAGCAGTGAGTATAAAGAGAAAAGGGAAGGAGACCAAAGATTGAGCCTTGGGACACTCAGCAAAGGAGATTGAAATGGAGTCCATCTGACTGTGGCATCATGAAAGACAAAATGAAGATGATGTAGGATGAAAAAGTGATCAGCTATATCAAATACTGCTATTGGGTCAAGTATGGTGAGAATTCATAATTGTCCATCTTGTCAAGAGCAGCTGTGACAGAGGGAGTGGGTGGAGGCATACTTGGAATGAGTTCATGAGAAAATGGGAGAGAAATAGGAAACAGCAAGTATAAGCAGCTCTTTCAAAGAAGGGAGATGGGGTATGGCTATTAGGATGCCATCTCACAGATAGGAAGGTGGAACCATGTGCACCAGAGGAGGGACTGTTTTCACAGAGGAGGACAGGCAGGAAGGTAGAGTGGGCTGCTCTGGGCACATGTGGTTCTGTGGACATTCTCTTTTGACAGTCTCAATTCTTTAGGGAATTGGGAGCAAGTTCATCAGCTGAGAGTGAATGTGGGGCAGACAGTGTGAGAGGTCAAAGTGGCAAGAGTAGCTGTGCAACAGTCTTTTAGGAGAGAGAGAAAGTGAATGGAATGGGGAGGAATAGCATGGCTGCTGAGCTGTGTTACAGGTCCACGCAGTGCTGGGTTGTGAGGTGCAGTTGTGGGTTCTTCTTTAATCGGATCATTGGCATGGGCAGCTGGCAGAGAGTTGAATCTGATAGGACAGCAGTTCTGGAAAATGAATATGCTAAGTCAAGAAAGGGACCAGGGAGTGGAAAATGTGTGAGACAGTGATGTTAATGAATGATCACGGAAAACAATGGAGGTGAGGAGGAGGGAGTGGATGTTGAATGGGTAGGGGACAGTGAAAAGGGAGTAGGACCCACCAGCACACTGCTTGCCTTTTATAATTAGAGTCAAGAGCTTCTGGCATCTTCTAGGCATTCTGCTGCTTCAGTGGAGTCCCTGAGGTTGGGTTCTGCATGGCTACATTGAAACATGCACCTAGGTGTGTTTGGAGTCCTGCCGAAGACCTGCTTTCTCCTTATCCTTATCCTGAGGCCCTTCAGAATTCTCAGATGCAAAAATTTCTGTGATTTATTAAAAACCAAATGGGTTACATAAGCCATCCTAGTTTTGCCCCCTGTTCCCTGAGAGGACCCTGGGAACACCCTGAAATGGGTTTTCCTCTCTGCCATCACCCCATTTGCCTGCTTGGGTGTGACCTCAGTCATCTACTCATATCCCAGATGTAGTGTTGGGCTCCATTCCTTTTCAAATGGGATCTTTTACTACAGCAATCCAGCAACAAATTAAGTAGCGATAGAGTTTTCTTCCCCTTGCAAACCACAACCACAACCAAGGGAAAAACCAAACCAAATCAAACAAACAAAACAAAAGTATGTGGCTTCTTACCACAGTCCCCTATCTCACCCAAGCCTGTGACTCTTTGATCTCTGGTGCTCTGAAATTGCATAATCCTGTGCTTTTTCTCATTCATTGTGCTGGGCACACACTTAAGGAACCCTTTCAAGTTGGTTTTCTTTTATCGGGTGAGGGTAGGCAAGATTATTTTTTAAGATTTATTCAACTTTGTCTTCCAGTTGTTCTAATGAATTTTTTAAAATTGTGCCTGTCCTGTTTTTAATTTCCAAGAGATATTCTTTGTCCTCTAAAAGTTTCTTATAAATATACATAAAATGAATAGTATATACATATATTTTTGCATAGATTTGGGTTCACTGTTAAAGTGTCCTTTTATTTCTCTGAGGATATTCATGATAGGTTCTTTAAAAAAAACATTTTTTCTGGTCCCCAAATTCTCTCTTCTCTCTAGACTTCCTCTATTCCTGCCTTCCTTTCTTCCTCCCTTCCTTTTCTCTTGCTCTTGAATTTTGGAGGCTTGTCATAAATATTTGAACATCAATTTATTTTTTAACCATAAGGAACTAAACATGCTAATTGGAGCTCTGTGTGCTCCTTAAGCAGAATGTTTGGATTAATGAGCTTCAATGCAGTGTTTTCTCTGAAACAGATTAATTTCTCCAGATCTATAATTTTTCAATCTCTTTCTGGGGGTAAAAGCCTGGTTGTCTGTTTCATGGAAGTAAAAATGCAGGTAAGGGTGATCCCATTCAGAATGTAGACTTAGTATTTGCTTGTTTTCAGTCTTGGGACTTCACCCACCCTTACCACAGTTGGTATCCCAAAGTGTGAAACTCCTTAGTGATTATCTTTCTGATGAAAATGAAATTCCAATTATTCATGTCCTTTGGCCATTTTTGATTAGCTTGTTTGTTTTTTTCCTTTTGAATTGTTTGAATTCCTTATATATTTTGAATATTAAACCCTTATTGGAATTATGGTTTGCAAATATTTTCCCACTCTGTGGGTTGTCTTTTAATTTTGTCAATTGTTTACTTTGCTGTGGAGAAGCCTTTTAATTTGATGCAATCAGACTATTTTTGCTTTTGTTGCCTGTACATTCAAGGTTGTATCCAAAAAGTCATTGCCCAAACCAATGTCCTGCAGCATTTCTCTTATGTTTTCTTCTAGTAGCTCTGTAGTTTCAGATCTTTTGTTTAAATTTTAATTCATTTTGAATGGATTTTTAATATGGCATAAGTGTCACTTCCATTGTTTTATATGTGGATATTCAGTTTCCCCAACGTCATTTATTGAAGAGGCGGTCCTTTTCCTATGTGTATTCTTGGCACTTTTGTTGTAAATTAATTGATCTTACATGTGTGGGTTTATTTTTGAGCCTTCTATTCTGTTCCATAATTTGTGTGTCTGTTTTTATGCCAGTATCATATTGGATTTTTGGATTTATGCTTTGCAAATATTTCCCCCCACTCTGTGGGTTGTCTGTTCACTTTCATTTTCACTTTGATTACAATAACTTTAAAATATATCTTGAAATCAGAGAGTTTGATACCTTTAGCTTTGTTCTTTTTGCTCAAGATTATTTTGGTTAATTGGAGGCTTTTGTGGTTCCATATAGATTTAAAGATTATTTTTTCTATTTCTCTGAAAAATGGCATTGGAATTTTGATAAGAATTGCATTGAATCTGTAGATTACTTTGGATAATAAGATTAATTTTTCCACTCATGTATAGATTTTTTAACATTAATTTTTCCACTCCATGAGCAGGTATATTTTTAAAAATTTATTTGTGTTTTCTTCTATTTCTTTTACCTATGTTCTATAGTTTTTAGTATTCACGTGTTTCACCTCCTTGGTTAAATTTACCCCAAGTATTTTGTTGTTGTTGCTATTGTAAATGGAATTGTTTTCTTAATTTCCTTTTTGGATAATTATTATGTAGAAAGGCTGCTGATTTTTGGGTATTGATTTTTGTATCCTGCAACTTTACTGCATTTGTTTATCAGTTTTTAACAGTTTTTTGATGAAATTTTTACTGTTTTCTGTATAAATGATGCTGTCATCAGCAAACAGAGACCATTCCACTTCCCTATTTTCTTAATAATGTGATATATACTGGCTTGTTGAAAAACATGGAGATGATAAAGAAGTTTATGTATTAAGAGGCAGAAGCTATTCTGTTCAATTCCTCTAAAACTACTTCGTAGTAGGTGAGCATTGTTAAACAGTTTTGTGAATCTGCTTCCAGATATTTTCCAGGTATTTTCATACACATATGTATACATAATTAATTTTTATTCAGTAGGGATCATATATCATCTAATTCAAAACTCTCTATTTTTCACTTAATATGTAGTGACTGTCTTTCCAAACCATGATATATATCTCTAAGAGTTTTTCAAATCTGTATAGTTTTAAAACATATTTATTTATATATATATATGTGTGTATAAATTACTTATTTTCTTATTTATTTGAATATTATTTGCTAGCTTTGGTATTACATAATATAAATGACAAATTTCATGTGGAAGGATATATAGAAAAAGTACAAGTCTCTCTTCTCATCCACTCTGTCTCATTACCTAAAGGTCATCCTTAGAACATTATATAATAATGTCCCTGAACTTTAGACCATTTTCTTACCATCCAACTATTAGAATGAGGAATTTAGTACATAGACCTTTCCTTTCACTTTCCCACCTTCTAGCTACTTAATGATTTTGATTATAGTTTTTCAGTTCACCCACTGTTAAATAATATATTTAAACCTATATTTTTGACTGATCAACTTTAGACATATCTATTGGTGGATTCTTATGAGAGATGAAATAATTTGCACGTTTACCCTTCCTTCCCATTCTTTTCCCCTACTCATTGTTCCCTTTTTGGCTAAATGATTGTTTTTAGGTTAATAAGGTTTATAATAGCTACTGTTCTGTGGTTATAAAATTTGTTTCATATTTTATGTAAAAGTTGATTATATAACTAGCATTCACAACATTATTATGTGAATATTAATTATTTCAACTACACAATGAAGCTCAAAGAAGAATTTACTAAGCATATAGATCATTCCTTCTGGATCAAAGTCAGCAGTTCTTTGCTATGCCTTATCTCATCTTTCTTGGATACCTTTTCTTTTGATTGCAATATATCCTTGAGTAATTTTTCAGAACGGATATGTACTGTCTGACCTCTCTTGTATGCAAAAAGTTTGCTTTCACATTTGCTAATAGTTTGATAGAGTATCAAATTCTACTTTCAAATTCTTTCCCCCTCATGGCTTTGAAGATATTGCCCCACTATATATTCTAAAATTCATTGCTGGTAATGAGAAATTCTGGTTTCAGTCTGACTCTTAATTTCTTTCATATCACTTGGCATTTTCTTCTGGGAAAATATTTCTTAGCTCTGAATGATGAAACTTCTCTATTATGTCTCCAGGTGTGAAGACTTCTTTCATTTAATCCTATATGTCCTCAATAGGCTTTTTAATTAAAGTCTCATTTTTTTTTCAGGCTCTGTGAATTGTTTTTATTATGTTTTGACTTCTTTTTCTCCTTTTTTGTCTCTATTTTCTCCTTTGATGTCTTTTCAATAGATATAGAATTCCCATTATCTATCATGTCTTTCAGATTAACTTACATTTTTCTCTTTGTTTTCTTTTTCTGTCATGTTTAGAATTCTCTTACGCATAAGACATCACCTCCTAGATCTTTAGTCATATCCTTTTCATTATTCAGTATGTCCATTTTAATTTTTAATTTTGGCAACCATATTTTTAATTTCTAAGAATCTACTTTGATAATTCTACTTTTGTCCTGAAACCTTTTTATATCCTGCAATACTTAGGAAGAGCATACTCTTATCCACAGCTTAGTAGGAGTACACTCTGAATGCAGGGCAAGATGGGCACACATTTTGTTACTGTTCTCTTCAAGCCTCGATGTCCAGAAGTCATTGCCTCCAACAGAAACCCTTCTTCTCTTTTTTTCTATCCCTCTCTTCCAAATAAAGTTTCAGCTTCATTTTGCTGTCACTGTATTGAGACAAGCAAAAGCCTATTTCAGGTGATCATTTCTCAAATCTCTATTGACAATCCCGCTTTGCATTCCCTTATTTAGAGTGGGATGGGAGATAAAGGCTATGAAAGGGGAAGAATCTGATTCCATCCTCCTCCTTTCTCATTGCAGTTTTCTCCTGTTTTATGAATGCAATAGGCTGTTGCAATCTCTAAAGATGGAAAAGAACATTTTTAAAGCTACTCTTCTACTGCCAGAATGATGTCTATTTTTTTTCTTTTTTTGAAAATATACTTTAAGTTCTGGGATACATGTGCAGAATGTGCAGGTTTGTTACATAGGTATATACGTGCCACAGTGGTTTGCTGCACCCATCAACCCATCATCTACATTAGGTATTTCTCATAATGCTATCTCTCCCCTTGCCCCCAACTCCCTGACAGGCCCCTGTGTGGGATGTTCCCATCCCTGTGTCCATATGTTCTCATTGTTCAACTCCCATTTATGAATGAGAACATGTGGTGTTTGGTTTTCTGTTCCTGTGTTAGTTTGCCGAGTATAATGGTTTCCAGCTACATCTATGTCCCTGCAAAGGACAAGAACTCATTCTTTTTATGGCTGCATAGTATTCCATGGTGTATATGTGCAACATTTTCTTTATCCAATCTATCATTGATGGGCATTTGTGTTGGTTCCAAGTCTTTGCTATTGTAAATAGTGATGCAGTAAACATACATGTGCATGTGTCTTTATAGTAGAATGATTTATAATCCTTAGGGTAGATACTCAGTAATGGGATTGCTAGATCAAATGATATTTCTGGTTCTAGATCCCTGAGGAATCACCACACTGTCTTCCACAGTGGTTGAACTAATTTACACTCCCACCAATGGTGTAAAAGTATTCCTATTTCTCTACATTCTCTCCAGCATCTGTTGTTTCCAGACTTTTTAATGATCACCATTTTAATTGGCGTGAGATGGTATGTCATTGTGGTTTTGATTTGCATTTCTCTGATGATCAGGAATGATGAGCTTCTTTTCATATGTTTGTTGGCTGGATAAATGTGTTCTTTTGAGAAGTGTCTGTGCATATCCTTTGGTCACTTTTTGATGGGGTTGTTTTTTTCTTGTAAATTTGTTTAAATACCAAACCAGATATATAGATCAATGGAACAGAGCAGAGGCCTCAGAAATAATGCCACACATCTGTAACTATCTGATCTTTGACAAACTTGAAAAAAACAAACAATGGGGAAAGAGTTCCCTATTTAATGAATGCTGTTAGGAAAACTGGCTAGTTAAATGTAGAAAACTGAAACTGGACCCCTTCCTTACACCTTATACAAAAATTAACTTAACATGGATTAAAGACTTAAATGTAAGACCTAAAACCATAAAAATCATAGAAGAAAACCTAGGCAATACCATTCAAGAAATAGGCATAGGCAACGACTTTATAACTAAAACACCAAAAAGCAATGACAACAAAAGCCAAAATTGACAAATGGAATCTAATCAAACTAAAGAGCTTCTGCACAGCAAAAGAAACTATCAGCAGAGTGAACAGGCAATCTACAGAATGGGAGAAAGTTTTTGCAATCTATCCATCTGACAAAAGGCTAATATCCAAAATGATCTCTATTTCACGTTTTTATGACGTATTAATCATGTTTGTTCTCTTGTGTCCTCTCTTTTCTTTCTCTCGATTTTCCAGTGGTCCATGGTGGTCTACTTGTAGGGTTCATATTTACAAATGGGAGTCAAGGTGACTTCACTGTGGTTATGTGAATAAGTTTCCCTGCCATGTCTCTCCCTACACTGGGCAAGCTGATCTGGTTCCGGGTCAGTGGTTGGAGCATTTCCTCTTGTAGGCAACCCTTCAGGCTGGTAGGAGCAACTTGGGCCATGGACTGGAATCATATAAATGGAGAAGACTTCCTCTGTGCCTGGCCCTGGTTAGAGCTGCCATCTTGATATATTTATTTTTTCCTCTTTCTGTCTATGGTGAAGAGCTGGAGGTTCTTAAGCTCTCTCTGGCCTCAAAACCCATGGCAAGAAACTTCCTCACTCAGATCACCCACATTTTTAGCAAGCAGAGCTCAGGTTTTGAGTTACAGGAAGGACACAGGTCTCCACTGTTCTGAATGCAGTGCATTCATAAACTGTCTTCACAGTTGCTCCAGGGTGATTTGCATTCGTGAACTTCCGGCTTCTAGAAAGAACCTGGTTATCTCTGATGTGTTGGGTTGTGGTTCCCTCTGCTCTAATTTCTATGCCAATCTATCCCATCTGCTTCCTACCATTGGTTTATTTTTTAAAAAGATTTCATATTTATACAGATTCGTGAACTTGATTCTCATACCATCATTAGTGTTTTGGTCCAGAGTCTAACTTTTATAAAACTGCAATAAAAAATTGGCCTTTATTTTTGTGTAGAAGGAAGTAGCCGACCAAAATGGAGTTCTGTGTTCTGAAATGCTGTAAAATGTTTTTCTAAATGAGCCATTGAGATGTAGAGCAAGCAAGAGTCCCTTTGTGGGAATGTGTGTGTCTGTTTGTGTGCATGTGTGTGTGCATGTGCACACGTGCACATACATGCAAGGGCACAGACATGCAAGGGCATTGCTTCATGTCTCCCATCCTTTAATTATTCCAGCAGACAGCAGGCCAGTGGTGAGTGGTGGTGGTAACTTCTCCTTTTGCAGTGCTGTGGGTGTGGTGGGGATCCGAACAAAAGGCAGCCTTGACAACACTAGGAATCGAATGTGGAGTCAGCAGGAAGTGCTTTTCCCTCCCACTTACCTGTCTTGTAGCAGACAACAGTGGGGGCAGCTCCGGCTGACTTGCTTAGTTTGTTTCCATTGTGAGCCATCAACACCTTAGACATTTTGTCATTTCAGGACACTGGAACTCGATGAAATTAAAACTGTACTCATTGTCTCACCCCAATTTCCAAATCCTATTCTATGCTTTTTGTTGTTGTTGTTTGTTAGTGTTATGTTTCTCTCTCCACTTGGCTTTCCTTTTAAAACACAGCAAATTGTTTTCTTTAATTTTAAATGAATTTGTTCATTGCCTCCCCTATGTGTCCCCTCCTTTCTAGTGACATTGCTGTTGTTCAATCCCAGATTGAACAAGATTGACAAGACTCTTTGCTGGCCTTTTGCCTTCTAGACGCTTCACCTTCCTGTTATTTCTTCCCTTTGCCCCCAGAGAGGTCCTTCCCATGGCTCTGCTGATGACGACAGCTGACTCTTTTCCAAGGTGGAATCCCCGTTTGATTCCCTGATCTTGTGCCTGCTCAGCACAGTGCTTGGCGTTCAGTAAATAAGGTTAAGGAAGGCCAGTAATATGCAGCTAGTAGAAAACAGCAGTTAATGAAGACTTGCTTTTTGACATAAGTCCCTCTCCTCCAGCCTTCAGCATCTCTGTCTTTCTGTCATAGCATGCAAAATAGCATCTCTGTCTTTTGATTGCCACTTCCAGGTGATAAGCCCTCCCACGAGCACATACAAATTTTATGGAAACTGACAAAAATTTGTAGGGAAGCAAATCCCTTCAAGGTTGGGTCTTTCTGGGCTTCCAGAAGGTAAGCTTGGTGACCGGCAGTCACAGCCCTGGTGCTTATGGAACTTGGCCCTTTGAGGACAGATCCCAGTTAACTAAAGGAATGCCATGGCACAAATCTCCTCTAATTTGTGCTGTGCAGGGAATTATGCACACTTTATTGTTAATAGCAGATTACATGGGGAAACACCAGACAGCTGACCAGGGTTCCTGTGCTTGAAACGAAGCCTCTGCTCTTCAGCAGTGCAGCCAGCCTCTTCTCAGTTTAGCACCGTGCTTTTATTCTCCTCACTCTCTCTAAGCTCCTGTTGAAGATGGCTTCCCATTTTGTTGAATTCACTCATTTACCTCTTCTGTACCTTTCCCTACCTTATTCTCTCCACTTAGAGTGCCCATTTCTGTGTTTCATATCCCACAAGGCCAAGCTTACAAGCTATATTGTCTATGACATTCTCCACCTCTATCCCAATAAAAACCTTTGATTTCGTCTTGCTGTTTGTATCTTGACTCTGTTATAGTTCACCTACACCAGAGTTGTTTGTGGACATGCCTTATTTCCTCCAGGTTATAGGCATATTTGATTCATTTTTGTACTCCAGAGTGCCTAACATAGCATCTCATACACCAGAGATAATTCCTAGATGCTTGTTGACTGCATTTGTTTTAAATTCTTACCATTTACTTGTTCTGGCTAGTAGAAACTTGGAAGGAAATAGTGGTAACTAATTTTTACTTATTTATTTTTTATTCTCATAGGTTTTTGAGAAAGAGGTCGTGTCTGGTTATGTGAATAAGTTCTTTAGTGGTGATTTCTGAGATTTTGGTGCATCCATCACATGAGCAGTGTACACTGTACTCAGTTTGTAGTTTTTTATACCTCACCCCATCCCACCCTTTCCCTCAAGTCCCCAAAGTCCATTGTATCATTCTTATGCCTTTACATACTCATAGCTTAGCTCCCACTTGTAAGTGAGAACATATGATGTATGGTTTTTACATTCCCAAGTTACTTCACTCAGGAATGAAATTGAGGGTTATGAATGGAATTGGAGATCAAAACCATGCAAAATCATGGAAATTAAACAGCCTGCTCCTGAATGATCTTGAGTCAACAATGAAATTAAGATGGAAATTTAAAAATTCTTTGAACTGAACGATAATAGCAATACAACCTATCAAAACGTCTGGTATAAGCAAAAGCAGTGCTAAGAGGGAAAGCTCATAGCATTAAATGCCTACATCAAAAAGTCTGAAAGAACACAAATAGAATATCTAAGATCACACCTCAAAGAACTAGAGAAACAAGAACAAAGCAAACCCAAACCCAGCAGAAGGAAAGAAATAGCCAACATCAGAGAGTACTAAATGAAATTGAAACAAAGAAAAAAACACAAAAGATAAAGCTGGTTCTTTGAAAAGATAAATAAAATTTATAGAGCATTAGTTGGATTAACCAGGAAGAAAGAAGATCCAAATAAGCTCAATTCGAAATGAAACAGGAGCTATTACAACCAGTACCACAGAAATACAAAAAATCATTGGATGCTACTATGAACATCTTTACATGAATAAACCAGAAAACTTAGAGGAGATGGATAAATTCCTGGAAATACACAAGCTTCCTAGATAAAACCAGGAAGAATTAGAAACTCTGAACAGACCAATAGCAAGCAGCGAGATTGAAATGTTAATTTAAAGAATTGCCACAAAAAAAGTCCAGGAGCAGACAGATTCACAGCTAAATTCTATCATACACTGAAAGAAGAATTTGTACCAATCCTATTGATACTATTCCACAAGATAGAGAAAGAGGGAATCCTCCTTAAATCACTTTATGAAGCCAGTATCACTCTAATACCCAAACCAGGAAATGACATAACAAAAAATAAAACTGTAGACCAATATCCCTGATAAATATAGATGCAAAAATCCTTAACAAAATACTAGCTAGGTGAATCCAACAGCATATCAAAAACTATAATCCACCATGATCAAGCGGGTTTTATACCAGGGATGCAGGAATGGTTTAACATCCACAAGTCAATAAATGTAATTTACCTCATAAATAGAATTGAAAACAAAAATCACATGATCATCTCAACTGATGCAGAAAAAGCATTTGACAAGATCCAGCATCTAATTATGATAATTTTTAAATGTGGGGAATGGTCTTCAAGGAAAAGTAGATGTTATGGCACCTGTATTAGTTAGAGTTCTCTAGAGGGACAGAATAGGATAGAGGGGAGTTTATTAAGGAATATTGACTCACACGAACACAAGTTAGGTCCTGTGATAGGCCCTAACCAAGCTGAGGAATAAGGAAGCCAATCCAAGTCCCAAAACCTCAAAAGTAGGGAGGTGACACTGTAGGCTTCAGTCTGTGGTCAAAGGTCCAAGAGTCCCAAAGCTGAAAAACTTGTCGATGTCCGAGGACAGGAAGCATCCAGCACAGGAGAAAGATGGAGACCAGAAGACTAAGCCTGTCCAGTCTTCCCACGTTCTTCTGGCTGCTTTTATTCTGTCCATGCTGGCAGCTGATTAGATGGTGACCACCCAGACTGAGGGTGGGTCTGCCTCTCCCAGCCCACTGACTCAAATGTTAATCTTTTTTGGCAACACCCTCACAGACAGACCCAGGAACAATACTTTGCATCCTTCAATTCAATGAAGTTGACATGAATCATCACAGCAATCATAAGGTTAAATCATTTAATCCTTTCAACAGCTCTTTGTAGTGGGTATATATTTTGATTTTAGTGAAGAGGAAGTAGGCTTAGAGGGTTTGAATAATTTGCCCAGAATACCCAGATAGTAGAAGATATTATGTTCTGTCTGCATTCAAAAGTGTGTGCTGCTTTATTTGTTCCCGATTTGCACACAAGCTAAAGAAGACAACTGGATGTTCAGTCTACTCCTATTTTGATAACTTGGTTAACTGTACTGCAGAGTCTGCAGAGGTGAGCTATCTTACTCTGGGAGATACCAGGGAATCCCCCATGTAATTACTCAGGCTGAATGTTCAGGAAACCCGAAGCTGTCACTGCTATTAAGTGATGTTATTTCCTGATAGCCTACTATGCTCCCAGCACCAGCCTCTGCAGGCCCTCTGTCTACCCCTTCCCTGTCCTGCTGTGTTCCAGAAGGCACTGAGAAAGTCATTGTAGAAGTTTCCATGACTTTCCAAATGCTTCCAGAAGCAGAACACAGTTTCACCGGAGAGCCAATGAATATGAATGGCACCTTGGTAGAAAGTGAAGTTTTACGTCCTGTGAACACTCAGTGAATGCTTCCTGAATAGATGTAGGACTGGCAAAATATAGCTCCATGGCTTTCATGATTCACAGATTCAGAGGCCCTTCCTGCTCCTGTTATTCCTGTTACTTCATGTCAGATATCTAGGAGGGTTGTTTTTCAGTTTTCATCACTGATTTAAAGCAGAGGTTGATAAACTTTTTCTGTAAATGCAAGGTAGTTTGTATTTTAGCCTTTGGGAGTATTTGGTCTCATAAAAGCAGCCATAGATGATATGTAAATGAATGTGCATGGCTGTGTTGTGATAAAACTTTATTTAAAAATGAGGGATCCACTTGGGCTGTCATTTTTCCATCCCTGATTTTAAGCAAAAAGAAAATGTGCTATGCCTGTTAGATGCTACTACATTTGATTCTGTGTTTTCTATATTTTTCTAAAATGTACTGAATAAGAAATGACCAAATTGATGACACAATTATCTAATTTAATCATTGAGATAAGAGTGGCGCTAACCCTTATAGAGTATTTGCTGTGTCACAGGCACTTGGCTAAGCACTTTCCATGTTTCTGTGATTTATAAAGTAAATATTGTTATTATCTCCATTTATTGCTGAGGGAAGGAACAAAGTCACAGCCAGATTACAGAGGTTGCCAGAGGTCACATGTCATCAATATATTGAAACACATGGTCTGATTATAGGATCCATAATCTCCTATACAGATCATAGTGATATTGACCTGAGAGGAAAGAGCCTAGGACGTACAGTCAGAAATCTGGGTTCACATTTCTACCCCATTCCATGCCAAATTACACTAACACTGGGCCTCAGCTCTCCCACCTCTGAAAGAGGAACAATGCTAGGACTTGCCCTTAGAGATTGCTGTAAGGATAAAAGCCTATATGAAGTGCTTTATAAACTATAAACACCATACAAATGTTTGTTATAAGTCTGCCACTTGGAGACATCTTAGTCTTTTTTTTCTATGTGAAATAAAACATTTTAAGACAAGCAGTGAAATTCTTGAAACTATAACAGGTTTTTAAGGTTGTTGAACCCCAAAGCCATCTTCACTATTTTGCTCCCTCTCTGACTTGCTCTGTCTCTGCCTACCAGCGCTAGTCTTTTCCACATGTTTGATCCGTTGTTCCTGCATGTAAGCCCATCCCTGCAGCACAGGAGAGGTCTGCCATTTTTTCTCTTTCCTTTGTTATGCTGAGCAAGATTAAACTCTCTTCACCTGGACTTTCCCTAGGTCACTCAGGCTGCGTGGAAATGGAGTAGCTGTGAAGCTGGGATGTTACTAGACAATTCAAATTGATGATCTGAACTTAACTAGATCTTGCTAAAGATTGACGTGGCTGGCACAGTTCTGAGGCATCTATTTCTCAGTCCCTTCTGTTGCCTTAGCCTGGCCACTGACCACATGTTGGTAGCTTACTTCTAAGGATGGAAGGCCATACATCTCCTACAGGGTTGTCTCCATGCTTTACACAAAGTCAAAGAATGGTGACCACTTTGAAGGCTGCTCGTTTTCACTCATGCAATTCCTTTACAGTATTGTGCTTAGTAAGCTCCCCCAACTCATTTTTTCTCTTAGATTTATTTTTTTTGTCTAATAAAAGTCTGTAACAGTTTGATGTATTAGTTAGGGTTCTCCAGAGAAACAGAACCAGTAGAATCAATTGAAGAATCTATCAATCAATCAATCTATTGTGACAAACAGAGATTTATTTGGAAGGAATTGGTTCATGCCATTGTGGTCACTGTCAAGTCTGAAATCTGTAGGGCAGGCTGACGGTCTAGAAGCTCAGGCAGGATTTCTGTGCTGCAGTCTCAAGGCAGAATTCCTTCCTCTTGGGGAAACCTCAGTCTTTGTTCTTAAAGCTTTTAATTGATTGGATGAGGCCTACACACATTATGGAGAATAATCTGTTTTACTTAAAGTCTGCTGATTGGAAACATTAATTATATTTAAAAAGTACTTTCAAAGCAACATTTAGACTAGTGTTTGACCAACAATGGGGTACAACAGTCTAGCCATGTTGGCATATAGACTTAGCCAGTACCCTTGGTATTCATAATCTGTCGTTATATTCCATCTATAAACCTAAGGTATAGAGAAATGCTGATCATTCTGAACAATTTCTTGTAAATGCAGAGATCAAGGAGCCATCCCTTAACTCAGGAGGCAGTGTGAAATACCTGCATTGTGCTTGACCTTACTGTTCACTCACTGGCAGGTGTTCCTACACTTTGGCTTTAGATATATAATATTACATTAACTAATTTCAAATCGCGTTGTTTTCCAAGGACGGAGACGCTGACAGTGTATATTATTTTTACCAGCCCAAGAATTGTAAGAGGTTCCCATCTCTTCTGTTTAAGATTTTGTTGTTTCTTTTAATGTTCAATAAAATAAGCTTTGTTCTTTCATTAACAAAAAATAACATCTCGGGAGAACAGGGAAGAAGAGGATAGCCTAGGGAAGTATGATTGTTATTTGATACCATTGTGACTTGTTTTCACCTAAGACTCAGAGATTCTATTCTGTTTATGTGAGCTTTGGGATGAGTTCAGCTACTATCCGTATTAATTGAAATGTAAAACAACGAATCCATCATCTGGTTACATTTTTGTGGGGAGGGAGGGTTCAATACAACACTAAGCCAGGTATTTCACTAATTTTTTTTTTTTTTGTAGCAAATTGACTTAACCGCTTGTTTTTGTACCATGTCTATAAAACCTTTTGGGTTTTAGAGGTTATAAGTGTCTGGAAAGGCCAGTGAAGTATCTCATCATAATAGTACTAATATTTCTTATGACATTTCATATGTCCTGATATAGGTTAATTGAGAAATAACATAGAGTAGTAATTCTCTGGCTTTTATTATTTGTCCTATTTAGACAAACAGAACATAGAATTAATAAAAAGTCAAAAAACTTTAACCACTGATAGAGATTAAATTATGTTTATATTAGTCATCATCACCTAATATTTTAAATATTTAACCTTTCATGCAGTGTTTTCCTCTCTACTTGGGTATGTCCTTAACAGTAAAAAGTTTTGATAATGTTATCCATTTTAGCACTCACAGAATTTTTATACACATATATATATATAATTATGTAAATATAAAAATATATATTTAAAAAATAAATCTACCACCTAAATATAGTAAGGGTATTTTTAACTGAGGTTTTTTGAAGTCTTTAAGAAATTATTTAGAGACTTCTTTTGTTGATAGTATGGTGGCTAGATACCCTGGAAAACCCACTGAAAACACGTGTAAATGCTAGATTGCATGTTGTAACTTATCTTTCAAAATGTATTACTGAGCTGGCAAGAGAGTATGCCATTATAGAGAGTAAAAATAAGTGAAGGCAGAATCCTGGGAGGTAAGAGAGCCTGAAGATATTTATGAAACTGGATGTCCTCAAGTTTCCATTTTGACTGGCATGTAGTCAAGCCCAAGATTCCCGCAGAAATCTGAGGTTCTAAATGGTAAACCCACGGTGACATTGGGTTGACTAAGAAATAACTCTCTGTACAGAAAGGAATGGTAACAAGATTTGTCTCGTACAACTTTGGCTCTGGGTAGAGGAAAGGAAAATGTCTTCTTAGAGAAATGTTAACCACAAGCTAGCCCTCATGGGAGCTTTCAGCTAGGATGGAGACTATCTGTGTAGCACACACACACACAAAAAAGTAAAGAAAAAAGAAAAAAACCCAAAGCCAGATTTTGTGCTTTAATGTGAACCTAGGTCAATAGTGACTGCAAAGCCAGAAGCAGTGGCTCACCTTTATAATCCCCAGTACTTTGGGACACCGAGGTGGGTGTATCACTTGAGGTCAGCAGTTCGAGACCAGCCTGGCCAACTTGGCGAAACTCCATCTCTATTAAAAATTCAAAAATTAGCTGAGAGTGGCAGTGGGTGCTTGTAATCCCAGCTACTTGGGAGGCTGAGGCACAAGAATTGCTTGAACCTGGGAGGTGGAGGTTATAGTGAGCCAAGATCACATCACTGCATTCCAGCCTGGGCAACAGAGTGAGACTCCATCTAAAAAAAAAAAAAGAAAAAGTGACTGCAGAGGACTGGAAAGAGGAAACAGAAATGTTTTACAGGGGAATAGAATTTCAAGTTGGTCCTCAAAGATTTTCCACTAAAAAAGTTTCAAAGTGTATGCACCAACCCTCAGAAATCATAAAACATCCGACCCTTCCGAAAATAACCACCATGAATGAGACAGCAAGAAAAAAAAAAAGAAAGCCTCACACACACACAAGGAAAGAGAAGGACAATAGAATCAGATTCATAGCCACAAAAATTAAATAAAAAGAATCAGACTCAGAAGCTTCAGATTTTGATTTAAATACATTATACAAAAGTTGTATGCAAAATATGAGGGCTTGAAATATACAAAGTCAGCAGGTGAAAGAAAAGACCAAGCAGTTTTGAAAATAAAACCCAATAAAGAGCTTTTGGAAATAAAAAAGTATAATAATTATAGTGGAAAAATTATTAGATGTGTTAATTAGTAGAATGGATATAGCAGAAGAAAGATTTAGTGAACTGAAAAATATAACCAGAAAATAGGTCCAGAATTAAGCTTAGGGAGATACACAGATGGTCAATATGAACATTAAGAGATATGAAGAACAGTGTATGAAAGTGAAATAAATTCTAATTGGGGTTAAAGAGGAGATAGTAAAGAGAAAGAAAAAAACCACAAAACTCAAAAAATGTAGTGGCTGAGAATCTTTCAGAAGTATTGAAAGACACCAATCCTCAGATTCAGAAACCTACAATTTGCAAGAAAAAGTAAAAAGAAATTTACACCAAGATCCAGCTTAGTGCACTGGCAGAACATAAGAGATGAAGAGCTTATCTTGAAAGTGAAGCCAGAGAGAAAACGTCTATCACAGTCAAAGGAAGAGGCAAGCAGATGATTGAGTTCTCAATAGCAACTGAAAATGAGAAGCCAGTGGCACCCCTTCAATATGTTGGGTGCATATAATTTTCAACTTAAAATCATGTGTATTGTAAAATCACATCTCAAAAAAAGAGGGTGGTATAATGACATTATCAAATAAAAACCATCTTTTATAACAAATATCACTAAAGAAACTTTTAGGGGTTGTACTTTAGGTTTCTAGAAAGAAGGTCTGATATGCAAGAAAGATGGTAAGTCAACTATTGAGAAATATGTGAGGAAATAAAAACAAGAATAACTAATGAACCAATGAGACTGTTATATTTGTTATATTTATTATATTTGTTATATTTGAAGGTTAGATGATTAGTAGAACTAAAATACAAAATAATAGTAGTATCTAAGTCGGGAGGAGGATGATGAAACTTGAAGTGTTCTATGCATCTTGCATCTCTGGTGTCTTTTCCTAGAGCGAAACTCCAGCTCTAGGAAAAAAATTCAAAAATTAGCTGGGCATGGTGGTGCACACCACTGCCGGGATTACAGGCATGTGCCACTGTGCCCGGCCTGGAACCATTTTTGTAGGGCAAGCCACACGATTGCCTGGAGCTCCTTGTGAGGAAGGATCACCCACGGAACCGGCGACTTGACCAGCTCCCTGTCCTCCTCTAGACCCGGCTCAGGCCCTCTCCACCTCCACCAGCGTGTCTGCCACACCAGCCTCCTTCCCTTCAAGTGTTCCTTCCTGTGGCTCTGGAAAAGGTTGAGGCTCCCCTTCCTGGGGACAGGGAGCTGGGGAAGGAGGGCAGATCTGGTGGAAACAGAAGGGTGCTTATTCCCATCACCAGAGGCTGGACTGGAGGCTACACGGAGGAGGCCAGAGGCATGGAGTTATTTTTCTTTTACAGTCTGTCGAGCAGGCTGGGCTGCTCCTCTGTGGTTGATGACTTAACACCTTTTTTCTTCTTTCAACGATATCAGTCA
Organism: Cheracebus regulus; assembly: GCA_963574635.1. NCBI lineage: Eukaryota > Metazoa > Chordata > Mammalia > Primates > Pitheciidae > Cheracebus > Cheracebus regulus. Next base: position 45,933 of record CAUYQU010055119.1, read on the forward strand.
GACTAGATTAGGGACCACCTAATGACCTATCTGCAAAGTTCAGAGAGATGAACTTTGCAAATGAGAGCCATCTGAAGTTAAAATACTTACTTCCCTCTTTAAAGGTCTTATATCCAAATATAATCCCATTTTGAGGCACTAGGGGTTAAAGCTTCAACATATAAATTTTGGGGGGACACATTCCAGCTAATAGCAATTATAAATACAACTTTTTTAGTAAAAGACCATCTTCTGGAACAGGTAGAGAACAAGGTTACTTATTTCTTTTAAGAACAAAATTGTTTTCAAAGATTGAAAGTGGCTATTTATCCTAAGATGATTTTAGGATTAAATGGATATCAAATATACAACATGTCCTTTATTATTTTATTGATGACTTAATATGTTTTTTTAAACTCAATAAAATAAACAATTAGTCTTATAATCATAACAGGGTTATGCCCTTATTTTAATGCTGTAAAACTGAGACCTCTGAAGAAATACAATCATATAAAATCATATTTTAATTTACTTTTGAGAATGTACAGTAACTCAAATTAGGAAGGCAGAGTGTGAAACCTGCTTTAATGAATAGATAAGAATGACAGGCAATTAAAAATTAATTATAATTCTTCTAAAGTTCTTAAAAATAATCTCTTCTAACCAGGGTAAATATTCCTCCTTTTCAGAATTCTTTGCTATGTCGCTTTTTTTTTTTTTTAAAGTAATCTCTTTTTCCTAGATAGTGGAACATAAATCTTAGACACATGTGCTTTGTAAATACCAAATCACACACAGATTAAAATTTAATGAGGTTTTACTGCTGTAATCTCAACAAGCATAGTCTTTGTTAGCTGTTGATTTTTCAATAAGAAATTCTTTATTTTCTTATAGAGTGGTCATTAAGAACCTTAAAAATTATCAGAACAGATTTTCCAAATTGCATAATTCCATTGCCTAGCTATTTGCATGTATTTATTTTAAATGACAAGGCATTTTACTAAATATTGGCTTGCCTTATGTTAAAGAGTTAGACAAACAATGTACTTCTAGTTGTCACTTTTTTGACAAGGTTCTTAGGGAAATATTAGCCATTTAGTGGTTGTTAAGTGATGGGTTTTCTTGGAATATGTTGCTGCTAATTTTACCAGAGAAGAAAATAAATTCAAATGGTCAGCTACATTCCAATTTGTATTCTTCTTCTAAAGTCCTCCCTGTTTGCATTCTTGGATTTTGACACTCCTACACACCGGTTAAAGCACTTGGTAGAGTGTCCAAAAAAATTGTTGCAATTAATATCCCAGTCTCTTCTCTCTTTGATGTGTCACTATAATGCTTTGAGTAATTTTCAGTGTCTGGCATCTGTTCAAGGACAATTCCTGGATTTTAGGAGGGGGAAAAACAATAAAGGAAACAACATAATTTTTTTCCTAAATAGGAGGCTTTTTTGTTGTTTAAAGAAAAATCTAAAACTTTTTCTTTTACATGAATGACAAAAAGATACACAACTCATTGGTTGTTAACTACCATTGCATTCTTTTCTCTTAAGGACCAGATTAGACCAGCTGTTTGTATCATGTAGCATGTTTAGGTTACCTTGCCCAAAACAAGTAAAGATGAACTTTGCAAACCAGAGCCATCTGTTATTTATTTTATTATTAAAAAAAATTTTTTTTTTGAGATGGAGTCTTGCTCTGTCGCTCATGTTGGAATGCAGTGGTGTGATCTTGGCTCGCTGCAACCTCTGCCTCCCAGATTCAAGTGATTCATTCTCCTGCCTCAGCCTCCTGAGGAGCTGAGACTACAGGTGTGCACCACCACACACAGGTAATTTTTGTATTTTTAGTAGAGATGGGTTTCACCATATTGGCCAGGTTGGTTTCAAACTCCTGACCTCATGATCCACCCACCTCGGCCTCCCAAAGTGCTGGGATTACAGGCATGAACCACCATGCCCGGCCCATCTGAAGACTTAAAATGACTGCAGCTGTCTTATTAGGAGACTAATTTTATTTTCCATTGATTAGAAAAAATGACCAGCCCAAGAAACTCTAGGGTTATATTTCACCTCCTATCCCATGCAGGATGTTCTGAGAAGTTTCTATTTGTATCTATGAAGTGGTTCAAGTCTTGTTCATTTGCATTTTAAGGTTTGGAGGTGTTTTATCTTGCCTTGTTTCTTTACCACCTTGCTTTATTCCCGCCCCTCCCCCCACCCCACTGCATGTTGTCATTTTTAAAGTAATGACTCATTTTCAAGGGTGGGTCAGAAGGGAAAGAAATGATAAAACCAGAGATCTGGAGCAGTTTCTTGTTCATGGTCTTACTCACTTTTTAATAAGAGCATCTAGCACAGTGAGTGGCATCCTAGCAGGTATTTGGAAATTTTTGTGGAATTGAACTGAATTTTTTAAATTTGACAATGAAGAAAATAATATTATGGAAACTTTCAACCTAAGGGAAATATCAAGGCTAAAGTCGCTATATTCTTTTCCTTCTGATGAGTGCTGAGTTTTTCTCCTTAAAAAACATTTTTAAAAATGTTATGTTTAAACATTTAAACATAAGACATTGTTTAATGACCTATCACATTCAGTAGAGTGGATTTGGGAAATATGTATAGGATGCCTATTAAAAACTCTGTTTTGAAATGAAACCTAAGACTATAAGATTGTCTGTTTGCATAAATTATTGCTGCTATAATTTGAGCAAATTTCAACTATGCTGAGCTTTAGAAATACAAATGTGTGCAATCTTTTAATATAACTTACTCCACTGGTAGTCCTAGGTCTTTGTCTCACCTGGCTTCCAGCAGTTTGTCTGTCTGTTAATAGGCTAAATTCTTCATGTTCATGAAAATCTTTTCTTCAAAGGGGGACATATTTCTTGGGTCAGATGTAAACATCAAGCTCAAGAGTTCTGCTGTGCTTCTAGACAAATCAGGTTCATTTTCATCCTCTACATAGTGTTAAACTTGAATTTAAGATTACACAGATTCGTTTACATGTTACCAATGTAATTATATAGATGATCGCACTTTATTCACTCTGTTTAATTCATTCAATAAAAACATATATATTGGCTACTTACTGTGTGTAAGTTGGTGAAGATAGAAAGATGATTAAGGCAAGGATCTGTGCTGCAGGAGCTCACAGCCTAATGAGCAGGCTGACACATAAACACCAGGGAAAAAGAGGGCTAAGACCTGGGTCTCTGAAACCCTAGTGGCCTTGCCCAAAGCTCACTTTCATGTGCTCTTGGGTGTATTCCATGGCTTTTTAAAGGCACCTATGTTTCCTTACTGGTAAAGCATGTTTTACATGCAAAATTCTTCTTTAATTGAGTAGCATTTAGAAAGTTTTCATAGAATGTCTAGAACAGTGCTTGTCTAATAGAAATATAATTCAGGTCACATAGGTAATTTTAAATTTTCTAGTAGCCACACTGAAAAGTAAAAAGCAGCAGGTGAAGTTAATAATATATTCATTTAGTCCTATATATTAAAATACTAGCATTTCAACATGTAATCAATAGAATATATTATTAGTCAACTATTTTGCATTATTTGTTTTGTACCATCTTTGAATTTTAATTTGTATTTTACACTTACAGTACATCTCAATTTTGATGTTAAATTGTCATTGTAGATATTCGTTCTGTATTTAGCTTTCATATATTTAGGCGTTGAAAAAGTAAATTCACTTATCTAAGTTCTTCCAAATATACTGGAAAATGTTTTTGACAACTGACTTAATCAATTTAAAAATGTAAGTTAATGACAATAAATAAAAGAAAAAATCTCTTCCTTAGCTACACTAACCACAATGTAGATGTCCAATAGTCATAGGTGGCCAGTGGCTATCATATTCTATAGTACAGCTTTAGAATGACAGTTCAGTGCAACAAGTGGTATAACAGACTTGTGAACTGGGAGTTCTGGGAAGCTAAGGATGGGATCAATGAAGTGGATCTTGAAAAACCAATAGAAATTCACCAGGTAAAGAGGAGGAGAGTGACTACTTCAATTCCATCTTTTGAAAACATGCAAAAAAAGCAACAGTAGACTTATTTAATTATTTAACAGTAATTTATTGAACATGAATTATGGGAAGTGCATGGGTTGGGTGCTGGTTAGACATAGTTCCTGAGCTCAAGTAGCTTGGTGTCTAAATATTCATGGGCCCATTTTTCAGTGAGGATAGATAAGTGTGTGATCCTGGGTGTACCAAATGCTGTGGCTTCCTGAAGTTCAGATTTCTAGCTGATCACCTTCAAGGTTACCTTGTGAATATAACTTTTTTGAGCTGTAAGTAAATTTACTTTGCCTATTTATTTCCAATGAAAAAGCTTTTTTTTTTTTTTTTAAATCTCATTTTATTGATTATGGCCAAGACAACATGGCCCATACCAAAGGTTTTTGATGGCTTCTGGGGTCTATTATCATTTGCGCCAGGGTTCTGCTAAATTCCATTCCTGCCTTTAGCTGTTTTACTTGAATACCTGGGGCAATGGCAGAAGTGGTTGCTATTTGTCACCTTTCCAGGGTGTTAGGCATGTCCTTGAGACAAAAGATGATTTAAAGTCAGATGACTTGATTCCCCTGGCAGTTAAGACCCTTAGAGAGTCCTCAGCATGTCGCTTGTTATAAAATGTCAAGTCCTTTGTAAGGATTAAGTAAAATCCTCAATTTGCAGATGTCTAGCCAGTTGACTATGGATTTTGCCTGTTGCTTTGTTTCCACCAACTCTCCCTGAAGATGAGGTGCACAGACAAACAGCTCACAGACAAGAACAGCCTAGTCCATCTCGAAAGATTCTCAAGACTAATTCTCTGCAAGAGGATTGTCTACTTTTAAAAATATTCAGTAAAGGAAATTTTTGCTGTCATCTTGGTTGTGTTTTTAGTATCTCATCATCCTTCTAGTTGTAGGAGGCTTTTCCTAAAATCTGATCCATATGTCTGTTGTCTCATCGAGTGTTTCTATTAAGGCTATTTCCCCATCAGTCTCAAATTTTTTTAATCTTCTGAGATGTAAAGGTTAAGGTAAAATCAGAGACTTTCAAAAAATAAGATGGCCATTTAAACTCATCTATGAGGAAATAACGTAAGCAGGATTGCATTAGAGAACAAAACATTAGCAACAACTAACTTGGTAATCAATGTTGGGACTTGAAGTTGGCTAAAATTAGTAATGGCATTTGTATGTACGAAGGCAGAACTTTTTACACACAGTGATTTTTCCCTCTATTATTATACACTCGCTGTGTCTGAGTAGACAGTCCAACTCCACTACCCGCAGTCCACCTGGGCTGTGTAATCTGAGCACTGATGGGCTGTTATTTGTAGGTATTACTTCTATGATTCTTTTTTTTTTTTTTTTTACTCAGTGTTAGAAATGCCTTTCTTTCTTAAATAAGCTGCTTTAATTTCTTATACACAGATTCTCCTTTTATGGCCCTTGTTTCTACAAAGTAATCTCTAGTCATGCTTAAATCTCAGACAATTTTAACAAATATTTAGAGTGCTTAATTTTCCTTTGAATTCTAAATATTATCCTACTTTAGTTCATCATGGTTGGATATTTTGGGACAACTGTGGAGGAAACAGCACTGATCCTGGGGCCATGAAACCTTATTTCAAGATTGAGTTCCTCCTATAATTTTGCACAAGTAATTTAATCACATTCATCCTTAGTTTCATCATCACTAAAATAGGAGAGAATAATTCCTGTTTCATGGAGTTGGTATGCATTGAAATAGCATATGAATGTATGTATGAATGTCCCCCTGCATAGAGTACAAAACACGTGAAACATGTCACACAGCATACCGTATGTGCTGCTCCCTGCAACTAGATTGCACTCTGGTGGGATTTCATGCTGATGAGATATCTGTGCTGCTGGATGTCATGGGATACCATCTTTGAAAATAAGCCCGACCCATAGACAAAGCCAGTGGATCTTGTGACGAGTTGTAAGGTCAGGTATTGGCCTTTTACTATGTAGAACAGGGCAATCTTTATAACCTTTTAAAAATTAATTATTTATTTATTTTGAGACAGAATCTCACTCTGTCCCCCAGGCTGAAGTGTAGTAGTGTGTTTTCGGCTCACTGCAGCCTCTGCCTCCCAGGTTCAAGTGATTCTTGTGCCTCAGCCTCCCAAGTAACTGAGATTACGGGTGTGTGCCACCATGCCTGGCTAATTTTTATTATTTTTAGTATAGACAGGGTTTCACCATGTTGGCCCAGGCTGGTCTTGAACTCCTAACCTCAGGTGACCGACCCACCTCAGCCTCCCAAAGTGCTGGGATTACGGGCGTGAGCCATGACACCTGGCTCTATCGTTATAGCTTTTTAAGTGGGGTATATGCCCGCCCCAGGCATTAGACATAATAAGTTAATCTGTTGATCAGGTTCTTCATTTCCTAATTTTCAGTTGTGTTTTGATGTGTGTGGTTTGGATGAGCAGCTCAGTGCTGCTGCTGTGGAGAAGGCATGGTATGGAAGTGATGCGACTGTCCTTCCTCATCTTCATAACGGGGCCAGGACTGGTGTGAGGTGTGTGAGGTGAATGAGCCACTGGTTTTGATACAAAATTTACGGAAAAAAATCAAATTCAAGAGATAATAATTTAATATGATATTTTTAAAAAATCAAAATTATTGTAAAATGTGTGATGAGCAAAATGTCAAAATGTTAAATAAAAACATTGTTGCTTTCTTTTTCTGTGTGTTGTGACACACCATCACTTAGTGGAGAAACAAGCTGTCACTTTCCTCCTCCCCAAAGATGACCATTTATGCTAAGTTAAACTTCTAGTTCTCCTATGCCTGTGAGCATCCCGCAGGCACCTTGGTATGGAGAAAGCAGTGTATTTGTCTCAGTAAAAGTGGGCAATAAAATGTGCATGTAGTGAGCATAATGCATATTTTGTGGACTAATTCGTTGTTTTAGATCTGTTTTTGAAAACTCATTAGGTATGTACATGAAGCAAAATAATTCAAGTGCAGTTGGATATTAAGTGAAAAAGTGTCAAGTTCCTCTTTCTGCCATATTCTCTTCTGTGTCTTCATTAGTAGAAACCATTTCTGGCCAGTTCTTATAATTCTAATGATTTGCCTATGGCTCTTGGTTTATCAACTTCAAGCAGAATGTCTTGACATCTTGCTATGAAAGTTAAAGAATATGGATCATTTGCTCTCTCCCTTCTCTTTTCCGCTTTCTCAGCCTGTCAGTTTTTGTTGTATACCCATGGAGTATGTGTGTGAGTGCGTGTGCATGTGTGCGTGTGTGTGTGTGCGTGCACGTGCGCGTGTGCGCAGGCATGGGCCCATTTTTGCATGGCAGGCTTTATTTTAGAAAGATTGGTAGCAACAGCTGTCCCACTTATCTCCCCTGCAGGGAAGAATTCCTACCTTGAGACCTTGGTCTTTTCCAGGTAGATCACTTACATTTCTTCACAGATTATTTCTCATCATGCAGCCTGGGTTCATATGTGCTTTGCTGTGAATAGTGGCTCTCACGCTTGTGGTCTCTGCTGTGCTTGAGTTTCGTTGAGATGCTCCCTCTCCTCTTACTACACCCACCAGCAATCATCTGTCTTTCAGGAATTCACCAAAGTTTTTTTTTTTTTTTTTGAGACAGAGTCTCGCTGTGTCACCCAGGCTGGGGTGAGGTGGCATGATCTTGGCTCACTGCAACCTCTCTGCCTCCCGGGTTCAAGTGATTCTCCTGCCTCAGACTCCTGAGTAGTGGGCACTACAGGCACATGTCACCACGCCCAGCTAATTTTTGTGTTTTTAGTAGACACGGGGTTTTACCATGTTGTCCAGGCTGGTCTCGAACTCCTGACCTCAGGTGATCCACTGGGTTCCGTTTTGCATGGCAGGCTTTATTTTAGAAAGATTGGTTGCAACAGCTGCCCCACCCATCTCCCCTGCAGGGAAGAATTCCTACTCTGAGATCTTGGTCTTTTTCAGGCAGATGACTTAGATTTCCTCATAGCTTATTTCTCATCCTGTAGCCTGGGTCCAAAGCGCTAGGATTACAGGCATAAGCCACCGCACCCAGCTCACCAAAGTCTTTGGGTGGTTAATGTCATATTCCTCTGGTTGATAGCACTTTTAAGAATTTTTCCTTTTTGTATGCTGTTATTATTTTTAGAAGGCTTTTGGATTATTAGTGTTAAAGAGCGTGCCATATCCATCTTTTAACTTTGAAGCATCTATTGCTTTGTTATTTGGACTTTATATATATGTATATCCTTCCCCCAATAAGACAAAGGGTGCAAATAATTATCTCCCTTGCCTGTTGTTTGGGTTTAGTTCAGGAGTCAATGGAATTAAAAGCCTAAACTTAAGATAGTTTTAAAGCAGCAGTCCCCAACCATTTTGGCCCCAGGGACTGGTTTTGTGAAAGACAGTTTTTCCATGGACCAGTGCGGGGGCTGGGGAGTGGTTCCAGTATGATTCAGGTACATTACATTAACTGTGCACTTTATTTCTATTATTATTACATTGTAATTCATAATGAAATAATTACACAACTTACCATAATGGAGAATCAGTGGGAGCCCTGAACTTGTCTTTCTGCAACTAGACATCCCATCTGGGGGTGATGGGAAGCAGTGACACATCGTCAGGCATTAGATTCTCACAAGGAGTGGGCAACCTAGATCCCTCACGTGTGCAATTCACAATGGAGGTTGTGCTCCTATGAGAATCTACTGCTGTCACTGATCTGACAGGAGGCGGAGCTCAGGCAATAATTCGGGCGATGGGGAGCAGTTATAAATAAGATGAAGCTTCACTCGTGCCCCCACTGCTCACCTCCTGCTGTGTGGCCCAGTTGCTAACTGGGGTTGGGACCCCTGCTTTAAAGAGTATGTTCGTGGACTCAGCCAGTCGTGGTGGCTCACACCTGTTATCCCAGCACTTTGGGAGGCTGAGGCGGGTAGATCATGAGGTCAGGAGTTTGAGACCAGCCTAGCTAAGGTGGTGAAGATGCATCTCTACTAAAAATACGAAAATTAGCTGGGCGTGGTGGCAGGTGCCTGTAATCTCAGCTACTTGGGAGGCTGAGGCAGGAGAATCACTTGAACCCAGGAGGCAGAGGTTGCAGTGAGCCAAGATCGTGCCACTGCACTCCAGCCTGGGTGACAGAGCAAGACTCCATCTCAAAAAAAAAAAAAAAAAAATATGTTTGTGGATTCATAGAGGGAAACAGCACCCCCTGGGCCTTTTGGAGGGTGGAGGGTGGGAGGAGGGAGATGATCAGGAAAAATATTAATAACTAATGTGCACTAGGCTTAATACATGGGTGTTGAAATAATATGTACAACAAACCCCCATAACACAAGTTTATCTATGTGAGAAACCTGCACATTTACTCCAGAACTTAAAATAAATGTTAAAACAAACTTCACCCAAAAAGAATATGTTTGTATCTGTGTCTGAGTTTCCAATGAATATATCTTTTTTTTTCATTCTATTTTCCAAACAATAAAGTCAAGCACATTGTTTAGGAATTTCACTAATAATTTTTACAAAACTGAGGACTTGGATAATAAAGGCACTTTTTAAAAAGATTACATAGTGGCATGGGGAATCATACCTTTACAAAGGTGATATATGTGTTCCTGAATATCCTAATGCATCTCCTAGCTGGATAATCAGCTCCAGAAAGATTCATAAGATGAGATTTTTGAATTAGAATGCATGCCTTAACTTATTAAGTCTATGTAGAGAGAGTTATTTAGTTCATGTAAATTAAGTAGGAATATTTTTATTTGATGACTGTTTTATCTGGATCTTGCCCACTTAAGGCCTTCAAAAATGAAATTTAAGAACTGTTAAGCAGACCCAACATCAGCAGCATATTCTCTTTCTCTTGTATGTATTGTCTAGCTGATAAAAAATTTCAAAAACATGTCTTGATCAAAGACAAGATGATCCAGCACAAGTTTAATAAATGTTTTGTGAATATCACATATTCATGTTTCATTACTACAGTTTTCTTCTGCTGTCTTTCTCAATAATTCCTCCCAAAATTGTAGTGTTTACATTATGGCATTTATAGTTACCTCTGAACCTAAAATATTAACTTCAAAAGTATTATAAACTCATTACATTTAAAACCATTTCATGTTTAAATGGTTTATACAGGCAAAAAAATAAATGTAGTAATCAACACAGAATCAGATTGGTTACTAATATTTTTCTACAATTGAAATATAGGTAGACTGGCTTAAGGTCTAAATAGCAAAAAGCATTGAATCTTGTTACTTTCTATCTACAATCAATTAATATATTATGACATTATTGTCCTCAGATCATTGGGATCTCATGCAAGTAAGTAAAGGGATTATTCTGTGCATGTCCCCAATATCTATATTAGTTTTAATATACCTTAATATTAGTGTATGACACTGACACTTAGTAATTGGATTAGGTTTCTATCAGAATTTGTTTTTCACCCATGCTTTGTATACAATGGTGGGGTAGATGTACATTTTTTTTCTGTGTTAGCATACCTGTTTCTGTGACACTACATGCTTTCTGTCCTCCCATTTATGTTTCTTTCCATGTACAAAAATGCATCATCTACCATGTAGGCTTCCAATGTTTTGATATAAACACATTTCATGAGTCCTCAGTAGAGTGTTAGATGAGTGGTTGATTAGCAATGTTAATAAATATAAATGATAATAAATAATATTTATAATGTTAAAAATATGTTTACCAAACTTAAATAATGTAAACATCATCTGAAATGTAGTAGAAATTATGATTAGCCATAACAACTACAGTATTTTTTATTTGTTTAATTTTTTCAGTGATATTCCGTTTGTGGAATGAATGTGTGTGTGTGTGTGTGTGTGTGTGGTACAGAAAGAAAGGAAACATATCTGCATATTATGTTAGAAAGAGTAATGCTAGCTACCCTACCAAATTCCTCAAATTTGACTCACTGAATATGTAAAAAATTATTTTTTTAGTCCATTGCTGGTATTCTTTGTTGATGGTGATTCTATTCCACATGGCGATGCAGGGAATCAATCTCCTTCCTTCTGTGGCCTTGTAATCTCCAGCAACCTTGAGGTCTTCTGCATCTAGCTTTAGGATGAGGAAAGTGAAGGTGAAGGATATAGCCTTCTTGACTGCCTTGGCC
>CAUYQU010055120.1:0-28555 GCA_963574635.1 Cheracebus regulus
TTATTTTCATCCCTATTCCTCCCTGTCTCCATTGTTAAGCACAATTATTGGCATAAAAGAGGTTTTTAATACCAATTTTTAGACTGCATTCTAGCCTGGGCAATAAAACAAGAATCCCATTCTCTCTCCCTCTTTCTCTTCTTCTTTCTCTCTTTCATTCTTTTTTTCTTTCTTTTGCTGTTTCTTTCTTTCTCCTTTTCTCTTTCTTAAAAAAAAAAAAAGATGGGCATCTATGCTGTTTACCTGTATAATATGACATATTCATGCCCTTGTTTTCTGGAGAGCCTGTAGGCTGGTGTCACCCTAGTTATAGCAAGAAGAGACTTCAGCAGCAATGACAGTCTGTTGTACACCGTGTAGGAAACTTTGATTTCTTTATCACACCTGCCGGACACAAAGATAGGGTCAGCATTTTCCTAGTAAGCACTGGAGCTACATAAGACCAAATTTGTTATTAAGACACGTTCTGAACTAACCAGAGAACTCTAATTACATCTTTATCAACAGATTATTGAGGTAAGCCAATGTTTACTTTCTCATGTTCTAGACATAAGCAGATGAGCACCAAAAGGCACCCAATATATTTTTTTCTAGCTTCAATGTGGTTATTATTTTTTCTTTAGAAATAAAGCAGCACATCTGAAAACAAACATTGCAATTATATATACTGAATGTACAGACATGTACTATCCTATGAGCTGTCTATCTCAATAATCTAATAGCAGTCTGAAGAAAAGTCAGCTTGGTACTGAAATTTTGGACCACAACCTGGCAATTACATTTTTTTTTTTTTTTAGATGAAGTCTTGATCAGCCGCCCAGGCTGGACTGCAATGGCACATTCTCAGCTCACTGCAACCTCCTCCTCTCAGGTTCAAGAAATCCTCCAGCCTCAGCCTCCTGAGTAGCTGGGATTACAGGCGCATGCCACCATGTCCAGCTAATTTTTTTTTTTTTAGTAGAGTCAGGGTTTCAACATGTTGGCCAGGCTGGTCTCAAACTCCTGACCTCAGGTGATCCACCCGCCTCGGCCTCCCAAAGTGCTGGGATTACAGGCGTGAGCCACCACGCCCAGCTTGTGTTGTATTCAACAAAGAAAATTAATGCCCACCATATATACTTATCACTAAGATTTTTCTTTTGATATGTTGATATTTCCTCAATTTTCCTAAATACTCTTCCTAAAAACTGAAGCTTCAGGAAGGAGGTAAGCTAATCTGTCTTGAAAGATGAAAATGGGGGAAGGAAATAACGTGCATTTCTAATCCATGACCCCATACAGTCTGTAAAAAGGAGCAGGGAGGGGAGATCTTACTGGATGGCTGCCACACAGAAAACAGACAAAATAGAGTAGTCATATTACAAGAGCTCACAAGGAATTTAATCAGAGAACTAGCTGTACTCTGGGAAAACAACAAAGACTTTTCAGCTGTCTCTGCTGCTCCTTTCCTTGTGGTGTCTGAGTCTCTCTGGACTGATGTTCCCTCTGAAGGTCATCTCTGTGTCTAGGCTGGAAGCCAAGCATGAAGCCAATTGTAGCAAAGACCTATTGGCTTTGTTAAGTGGCCAGAATGCCCTCCCTGACTCTCAAAACAAAGCCCAGCTTTTCACATGATGTCATCTACTTTATCCTCAGCAACCACAACCAAGAACCCTAAGATGCAGCACTTACTTTTCATTCATTTCAAGACACCATATTTCCAGCTCCATGGAATCTCCCTGTAGATAGGACAAATTTAAAATATTTGTTTTAAAAAATTTTAATTTCAAAGCATTACAGTCAATATAAAAATATTAAAAGTTATAGATATGCAAAAAGAAAAAAATGGATACAAACATAATCAAACTAGCTTCTTCTCTAAATAAAAGTGCAATCACAGTCTACATACTATTTTGATCACTTGCTTTTTCTTAATAAATATATCATGGAATTTTCTTTATAATTAAAAATTCTAAATAATTTATAACGGTTCCACAGTATTCCACCACATGACTATGATTTTATCCAACTAGTCCTCCTATTCTTGGACATAAATGTTGTTTCTTTACTCTTTCTTTGTATCTTTATCTCAGTGGGAACATAAAGGTTGTTTCTAATTTTCATTACTACAAACATTGTGATAAACAGCCTTGAGACTAAAACTTCCCATACAACCTCAATTAATTTCTTTGAGCAAATTTTCAGAATTAGAATTGCTAGGCTGGGCATGGCGGCTCATGCCTGTAATCCCAGTACTTTGGGAGGCTGAGGCAGGTGGATCATGCGGACAGGAGATCAAGGCCATCCTGGCTAACATAGTGAAATCCCATCTCTACTAAAATATGAAAAATCAGCCAGGCGTGATGGCGTGCGCCTGCAGTCCCAGCTACTTGGGAGGGTAAGGCAGGGGAATCGCTTGAACCCAGGAGGCAGAGGTTGCAGTGAGCCAAGACCAGGCCACTGCACTCCAGTCTGGCATCAGAGCAAGACTCCGCCTCAAAAAAAAAAAAAAAAAAAAGAATTGCTGGGTCTAAGAGTGAGTGTCCTCTAATACATGCTTTTAAGATTTTTATATGTATTTCCAAACTGCCCTTCAGAAAGGCAGACACATTTCGAATGAGGGAAAGAGTCTTTCCCTCCAATTCTATGAGGAATATTTTTAGTTGACACCTACAGTTTAGGAAAGCTTGTCACCTTAACAAGTTCTTTAGTTAAAAACATTTTAGTGCTGGGCATGGTGGCTCACACCTGTAATTCCCCGACTTTGGGAGGCCGAGGCAGGTGGATCACCTGAGGTCAGGAGTTTGAGACCAGCTTGACTAATATGGTGAAACCCAGTCTTTATTAAAAATACAGAAAGTAGCCAGGTGTGGGGGTGGGTGCCTGTAATCCTAGCTATTAGGGAGGCTGAGGTAAGAGAATCGCTTGAACCCAGGAGGTAGAGGTTGTAGTGAGGCAAGGTCATGCCACTGCATTCCAGCCTGGGTAACAGAGCGAGACTTTGTCTCAAAGAAAAAAAAATTTAGCTGTCTGATACTTTGGCCAAACTGTTCACCTCTCTAGATGTTATTCTAAACAGACACAGCCCAGCGGACAGGAAAGAAAAAGAAATGACTCAAACCAGAATCCCTCAACCTTGTAACACTCCTGTGTGTCAGCTGGTGAGAAAGACAGTCACATATCCATGAACATAAGTAACCTTCCTACTAATCAGTTGGGAGAGGGCTATTTTCCTAGGGTTGGGAGTAAGCCTGAGTTAGTTGTTTTAAGAGAGAACTGACTTTTACTTGTTCTAGATCAAATTTAAATATGCATCCTTCATATACATACCCTTCCTATCACACTGTCACTTTTTGTTTGTTTTTGAGACAGGTATCCCTCTGTCACCCAGACTGGAGTGCGGTGGCACCATCTTGGCTCACTGCAACCTGGGTTCAAGCACCCTGCCTCAGCCTCCTGAGTAGCTGGGATTGCAGACGCCTGCCACCACGCCTGGCTAATTTTTTTTTTTTTTTGTAATAGAGATGGGGTTTCACCATGTTGTCCAGGCTGGTCTTGAACTCCTGACCTCAGGTGATCTGCCTGCCTCAGCCTCCCAAAGTGCTAGGATTACAAGCGTGAGCCACCGCACCCAGCACACTGTCACTTTTAAATGGTATGATAAATTTAAATTTACCTCCAAAACCCAAAGGATAACTAGACACTGGGAAGTACCTAAGATGAGTTGATGTGGTCTCTCAAGGACCATCAGAACAGTTTATCATCTGATTTTATATGCGCTTGGGAGATGAGAGTTTTTCAAGGGATTTATTTTATACTCCCTATGAATAACTAAGGAAAACTTTATAGTATAAACTGGCAATTCAACAAAGAAGCAGTTTCTTTGTTGTATAAAAGGCAATTCAACAAAGAAACATTTTATTTGGTAGTAGGGTTTTCATGGAATATATACTGATATCATTCATTCAGTAAAATTCTTGAAAGCATACTACATACCATCCCAGGCACTAACCTGGGTCCTGAGGACACAGAGGATTATTCATTTACACTCTGCCTCATTTCATAAATATCTTGAGGAACTACAAAGATACGTAAGATGTGGCATAGCTGTTGACCTCAAGAAGAAAAGCAGTTAAGAGTATAAACGGGAACATGTGTTGACTTCTTACTACATGTATGTTAGGCATTTTCTTAATAAGGATTAAAGGAAAAAATATTATAGCTCTGCAAGACTGTGAAATGTTGTTAGTGTTAATGGGGGCCAGGCGCAGTGGCTCATGCCTGTAATTCCAACACTTTGGGAGACTGAGGTGGGCAGATCACCTGAAGTCAGGAATTCGAAACCAGCCTGGACAACACGGTGAAACCCTACCTCTACTAAAAATACAAAAAAATTAGCTAGGCATGGTGCTGTATGCCTATAATCCCAACTACTTGGAAGGCTGAGGCAAGAGAATCATTTTGAGTTGGGAGACGCAGGCTACAGTGAGCCAAGAAGATCACGCCACTATCCTCCAGTCTGGGCGACAGAGCAAGACTTCGTATCCAAAAAAAAAAAAAAAACGTGCTAGTGAGGTGGGATTAAGTAATTTGGCTAAAGTCACTCAGCTGGGATCTGAACTTGGCTCTGTGTAATTCCAAATTCTATTTACCTTTCATTATACCATATAGCCTTACAATCTATTAGTGAAAATACATTAATAAAAATACAAGAAACAATATCTGCATCAATCCTAATGTGAAATAAGGCAAGCAAATACATTTTTAAAAACTCACAATACAGGCTGTGGGCAAAGTGGCTCGGTCCTATAACCCCAGCACTTTGGGAGTGTGAGACAGGAGGATCAGTTGAGGCGAGGAGCTTGAAGCTGTAGTGAGCTATAAGCACCACTGTACTCTAGCCTGGGCAGTACAGTGAGACCCTATCTCTACAAATTTTTTTTTTTTTTAAACATTAGCCATGTGTGGTGATGCATGCCTACACACCCAGCTACTTGGAAAGGCTGAGGTGGTAGGATCACTTGAACCTAGAAGTCTGAGGCTGCAGTGAGCCATGACTGCGCCACTGCATTCCAGCCAGGGTGACAAACAGACCCAATTTCAAAACAATAGCCGACTGGGCGTGGTGGCTCAGGCCTGTAATCTTAGCACTCTGGGAGGCCAAGGCAGATGGATCACCTGAAGACAGGAGTTCAAGACCAGACTAGCCAATGTGGTGAAACCCCATCTTTACAAAAAATAGTCGGGCATGGTGGCATGCACCTGTAATCCCAGGTACTCAGGAGGCTGAGGCATGAGAATCACTTGAACCCAGAAGGCGGAGGTTTCAGTGAGCTGAGATTGTGCCACTGCACTCCAGCCTAGGTGACAGAGCACGACTCTGTCTCAAAAAGAAAGAAACCAAAAAGCATCAACAACAATCCAGCAAGTCATACTGTAGAAACAAATATAAGCAAAGCACTATAGGAAGACTGCAGTTCTATCTCCCACTAAAAGGGGGAAAGTTTCTAGAGCACGTGAGTCTTGAAGGATGAGTAGAAGTATATCATATGAATAAGAGGGCAAAGAGCCTATACCAAGTGGTTGGAATAGTAAGTTCAAAAACCATGACCCCTGTAATCCCAGCACTCTGAGAGAGAGACTCAGGCAGGCAGACTGCCTGAGCCCAGGAGTTTGAGACCAGCCTGGGCAACATGGTGAAACCCCATCTCTAAAAAATATACAAAAACTAGCTGGGCATGGTGGCACATGCCTGTAGTCCCAGCTACTCAGGAGGCTGAGGCGGGAGGACTGTTTGCGCCTGGGAGGTCGAGGTTGCAATGAACCATGATCGTGCCACAGTGCTCCAGTCTGGGTTACCGAGCAAGACCCTGTTTCAAAAAACAAAACAGGCTGGGTACAGTGGCTCATGCCTATAATCCTAGCACTTTGGGAGGCTGAGGCAGGTGGATCACCTGAGGTCAGGAGTTCAAGACCAGTCTGGCCAAAATGGAGAAACACTGTCTTTACTAAAAATACAAAAATCAGCTGGGCATGGCGGCAGGCTCCTGTAATCCAAGTTACTCTGGAGGCTAAGGCAGGAGAATAGCTTGAACCCCGGAAGTGGAGGCTGCAGTGAGTCCAGATCAAGCTACTGCACTCCAGCCTGGGTGACAAGAGTGAAACCTGTCTCAAAAACAAACAAGAAAAAAAAAAAAAAAACCATGACCCCCTCAGAGATTGCTAAGAATGTCAGAGAGGGAAGGTGCAGGAATGACTAAGAAATGAATTGGACTCAGAGTGTGAGGAGTCTTGAGTGCTAAATGAAGACACCAACCTGGCCATAACCTTACCTCAGATGTCTTAAGTGAAATCTCCACACACATAGACCTCCCGACAGCAGGCAGCTGCCCTGCCAGTGCCTTCTTTGCTTCATGTGTAACCTCTGGGATGTCTTTGATTGCTAAGTTGAACTGGAAAACAAAAGGGACTTCTGCATGAAACACTCACAAGAAAAATTTTGGAAACAGAAATTAGGGTATGTTGGGTAACGCAAGTACTGCTGTGGCTGATTAAGGAAGACAATTCATTCACTTCTCCCTTCACCATAAGGGATAATGCTGTATCAAACCCCCAAATTTCAAGTTGAAAAAGGTAATTACCATTACAAAAATTGGCTAAGATACAATTTTTGTCTTCTAAGGACTAAGCTTTTCACCTATCACTCCAGAAAATTAAGAACCAAATAAATACAGGATTAACATTCAATAAGAACATCCTTTTCAAATAAATGGATCAAATGGAATTAGATATTTTAATGTTATTTATAATACTATAATAGTATTACTTATTATTGCACTTGAGAACTTTACATTCATTCCTTGTGACAAACACTACAGTATACACCTTAGAAAATAACAGAATTTTACCCAATCTGAACCCGTTGGGGAAGAAGAAGAACGAGTGCAAATCTTTTCACCTAGTCGAGCCTGGACAATCACTTGGACAGTCTAAAAAAGAAAACAAAAATACAAAAAAAAAAAAAAAAAAGATGAAAAGTCTTAACAAACTAATCTGGCTCCTGATCAGGGTTAAAATCCTCCCAATACAGGGTTTGAAAGATGCCAATTAATCATAAGTATACTTCAGTATAGAGTAGAATTTTAATTTTTGAGAACAGATAGAAAAAATACTACACAGAAAGAATAACTTTATAAACATTCCTGAGGGTATAGTGTCAACCAATGAAAGGAATTATACATTGAGGCTTGGAGACTGTAATACTCTCATATGGCAGAAAGGAAAGCTGAGCATGGTGGCTATGACATTCATAAAGAAACGAGTCCAACTGTGGTTTTAAATATTCACTGCCACAAACTTATAACATCATGGTAGATTTAAAACAAAAATTCCACAATTATTCATATCATTTGGCCCATATGGCAAAAGTCTTCCACATAAGTTTACAACTAAAATCAACTACACGGATTGTTCTATCATGGCAATGGTTGAGAGAAGGAGTGACATAGGTGGAAATGATTTTTAGATTTAGGAAAACATGGCATTCAAAATTCAGTTTTAATTCCTCATTAACCAGGAAGGGAAGAATATATAAAACTTGAACATTTCAGGTTTAGTTGAAGCTTAAGGAAGGATGTCCAAAATGCTGCCTATTCCAGCTGACAGTCTTTGTTCCCACCCAAAGGGAACATATGCCAATAACCTGGCATAACAGTTTGACATTTCTGCAAACAGCCTTGCAAAAAAAAAAAAAAAAAAAAAAGAAAAAAGAAAAGAAAGAAAGAAAAAGAAAGAAAAAAGAAAAAATTTTGAACAAGTAGCTGTGAAAAATTGGAAGCTACGTTTTAGCTACACCCCCAATACCGCCCCCACACCTCGCAGTTTGGTTTACAACAGACAGAAGTATCCCTTAAAATGGGCAAGCTGCAAGCTGTTATGCTACTTTCCAAAGAGAGTTGTTCTCAAAAGGGAGAAGCATGGAAAGTTATTTCTAACAGCTCTAGGCTCAAAAGAATGGACGTATTACCTTGAGGGCAAAAAATTTAATAAACTTGTCCAGGTCCTTTCTGTCCTGGGAATTGAGATCAGTTTCCATTGCCTATAGGAATCTAAAAAAAAAAAAGAGAGAGTGAAAATAATGACTAATATATTTAAAAAAGCAATAATACATCAAAACATACAGAAATGGTATTGTCTACTAGCTTAGGAATAATCATGTGGGAGTGGAAGGAAAAAAATTTCCTTTAACTAGAGATATCAAAGTGAAAAATACTGAGATACTGACTCTTGAGGAAAACAGATTCCACACAGAACTACATCTAGGAAACTAAAAAATGAATGAGAACATTCTACCTGAATCTGAAACTTTGAGCTTTAAATATAATTATCCATTCAAAACTATTTCATCATCCAGCAGATTTAAAACTAAGTCTTAATGAGACACAAACTTTGCTGAACACACATAAAATGAGTTAATTTATATGCCTTCAAAGCCCACTAAATCAGCTTAACTTTGGGGAGTTATGGGCTTTTGAGAATTTATTGACAAAAGCCCTTTTCTCCAGAAAAATACCTACTTACAGGAATGTTTGCATATAATTTCATGGGATTCATAGATTTCATGAAGCACACCATAAATGCCCTCCCTGGCTGGCCACTATGGCTTATGCCTGTAATTCCAACACATTGGGAGGCCAAGGCAGGAGGAGGATTGCTTGAGCCAAGGAGTTTGAGACCAGCCTGGGCAAGACAACATGGTGAAACTCCATCTCAGTTTAAAAAAAAAAAGCCCTCCCAGGTTGAAATGATTTAAGATGGTTTGCTATAAAGAATGCATTTAAAGAGAGAAGAGCATGAACAAAGGGGTGTAAACAATAGAGAGCAAAATAGGTTTAGAAGTATAGAAATATTAAGTATTCCAGTCTTCCAAAGGATTGGGTATAGATGGAAAACGTTAATGGACATCCCAGGCCAACAGATAACATGGACTCCTGCAGCCGAAGGGTGCCATGTTTATTTTTTTTTTTTTATTTTTATTTATTTATTTTTTTTTTTTAAAGATGGGGTTTCACCATATTGGTCAGGCTGGTCTTGAACTCCCAACCTCAGGTGATCCGCCCGCCTTGGCCTCCAAAGTGCTTGGATTACAGGCGTGAGCCACCACGCCCGGCCGGGTGCCATGTTTAAAACAGAACAAGACGGCCATAGCTGGGGGAGGGATTGGTCATGTATTCTTTGTTCTCAAAACCACGGATAAAAGTAGCACAGGACCTCCTTGTTACAATCAAGCTGAATGGGTTGGAGTTTTCAATCCCAACAAAAACTGGACAAGAAAGAGCCCCTCAACCTCCACCCCCTGAATTCCTTCAATCAGCCTTTTGAAATAAATCTCTGACAGACTTATGGTTTGTGACTTGAAAACTACCAATCAGGGCTCAGCTGTATCAACCAATCAGAACTTGGCTATGCTGACCAATCAGAACTAAGCAAGTTTCAATCCTTCCTTTGCATAAACAGACTTGATTGTAAACCTACACACTATAAAACCTGCACAGTCCCTTTGTTCTGCCAGTTTGCAAACTGTTCACTGGAATAAAGTCTCCTTCCTCGAAATTCCTTTGCAGAGAACATTTGTTCACAGGAAGTAATACAGCTGGTTGGGGCCAGACCATGAGCGTCTTGAATACGATCTACGATCACCATCTAGAAGCCAGATCTGCACCTAGTGTGCGAGAGGTAGGAGCTCACCCAAGGCTTTTAACGAGAGGAAGTGACGCAGTCAGAGTGGTAACATAACGAGAGGAAGTGACGCAGTCAGAGTGGTAACAACGTCCTGAATGGTGCTTTAGAAAGATAGCTTTGTGGGTATAAAGCAGAACACTTTTGAGTATGAAGAGCAGGAAATTGGGAGGCGAGGGGGGGTGGGTAGGGAGGGATAACATGGGGAGAAATGCCAGATATAGGTAACGCGGGGGATGGAGGCAGGAAACCACATTGCCATGTATATATCTATGCAACAATCCTGCATGTTTTGTACATGTACCCCAGAACCTAAAGTGCAATAAAATATATATATATATTAAGAAAAAAAAAAGAAAAGTGGGGAAATCAGTTAGGTCCTTGGCAATAATTAAGGCTTGTAATCAAGTCTAAAACTCCAGCACAGGCATCATTTGGAAACAGCATAGATGGGAGGTATTTTCAAGGTAAAGCTGACGGTCAGGTACAGGGACTCACGCCTGTAACCTCAGCACTTTGGGAGGCTGAGGCGGGTGGATCGCCTGAGGTCAGGAGTTTGAGAACAACCTGGCCAACATGGTGAAACCTTGTCTCTACTAAAAATACAGAATTAGCTGGGCATGGTAGTGGCACATGCCTGTAATCCCAGCTACTCAGGAGGCTGAGGAAGGAGAATTGCTTGAACCCAGGAGGCAGAGGTTGCAGTGAGCCAAGATTGGACCACTGCAGTGCATAAACAAAGAGCTGATAAAATTTAATGGCTGAATGATGAAACAGGATAAAGGAGTGGCAGGGATTTAGAAATAGATAACTGAGAGGCTAGAGTTTCATTTAACAAAAGACAGGGAAGCCAGACTGGGAAAAGATTTTAAGGAAAAGAGTAAAAAGGAAAGCTAAAAGAGGAAATAATGGGTACATGTTAAATTATTTTTTGGCCAGGCATCATGGTGCACACCTGTAATCCCAGCACTTTGGGAGGCTGAGACAGGTAGATCACTTTAGACCAGAAGTTGGAGACCAGCTTGGACAACACAGCACAACTCATCTCTACTAAAAAAAATTACTAAACCTACTAAAAAATCTACTAAAAAAAATACAAAAAAAAAAAAAAAAAAATTAGCCAGATGTAGTGGCACATGCCTGTAGTCCCAGCTATTCGGGAGGCTGAGGTTGGAGAACGGCCTGAATCCTGCAGGTCAAGGCTGCAGTGAGTCATGAGCAGTGAGCTATGACTGCTCCCCTGCATTCCAGACTGGGCCACTCTATTAAATCACTGTCTGTATAAAACATAAGATAGATAATGGCTGGGTGCAGGGTATCCTGCTTGTAATCCCAGCACTTTGGGAGGCCAAGGCAGGTGGATCACAAGGTTAGGAGTTTGAGACTAGCCTGACCAATATAATGAAACCCTGTCTCTACTAAAAATATAAAAACTAGCCAGGCGTGGTGGCGTGTGCCTATAATTCCA
The DNA here is from genome assembly GCA_963574635.1 of Cheracebus regulus. Taxonomy (NCBI): domain Eukaryota; kingdom Metazoa; phylum Chordata; class Mammalia; order Primates; family Pitheciidae; genus Cheracebus; species Cheracebus regulus. The sequence continues at coordinate 11,186 of CAUYQU010055120.1, forward strand.
GCTACTCAGGAGGCTGAGGCAAGAGAATTGCTTCAAACCGGGAGGTGAAGGTTGCAGTGAGCCGAGACTGCGCCACTGCACTCCAGCCTGGGTGACAGAGTGCGAGACTCTGTCTCAAAAAATAAATAAATATAAATAAATAAATAAATTCTACTGATGAAAACATCTGGGATATTTCCTGTTTTTAGGTATCATATTCTTCTTTGTGTCTTTTGGTGGATGTAAACACTGCTATCAGAAGCAAAGCTAGGAATGTTAATGGTGGATCACTGAGTATATAGTACATATATTTAGCTTAAATAGACACTGCCAGAAAGGTTTAAAGTATCTGTACCAGTTCACAGTCCCAGCAGCAGTGTTTGAGTGCTATGGCTGCTATAAATCTATATACCACTTGGTAATACTTACCCTTTAATTTTAGCTATTCTGGTAAAGATGTGGTAGTATCTCATCTAATCTACATTTCCCTGATGACTGCAATTTCCCCTATTAGCACCTTTTCATGTGCTTAGCAATTTGGATATCCTATTTTATTATTATATTTTTTAATTTTGTGAGACAAAGTCTTGCTCTGTCACCTAGGCTGGAGTGCAGTGGCATGATCATACCTCATTGCAGTCTCAATCATCAAGGCTCAGGTGATCCTCTTGCCTCAGCCTCCGAGTAGCTAGAACCATAAGCACTAGCTAAGATATCCTCTTTTGCGAAGTGCTAGTTTAAGCCTTTTGGCCATTTTTACCATTGGATTTTCTTTCTCTTACTCAATTGGATTTTTAAACATATATTCTGTATACAAGTACTTTGTTGGATATACACACTGCAAATATATTCTCCCAGATGTGGCTTGCCATTCTGATGGAACCTGTTTTTTATCTTTTAACAAGAGACTTAATATACTAATAGACAATGGCTATGAACCCTTTCTTAGAAGATTAACAAGAATTCTGGACAGAAATATGATTAACCATTAATCAGGCTGCACTTTGACCCACTTCCTTGTAACCATTTGCATCCTTACTGTTCTACAGATAGGCTCCCTGATGTTAGAATCATAAGGCTTTTGCTTAAGAATTGCTTAAGTACATGGGCACTGTGGCTAACGCCTGTAATCCCAGTATTTTGGGGGGCTAAGGTGGGAGAATCACTTTAGTCCAAGAGTTCGAGACCAGTCTGGGCAACATGGTGAAACCCCATCTCTAGAAAAAAATATAAAAATTAGCTGAGCATGGTAGTCCCAGCTACTCAGGAGGCTGAGATCGGAGGATCACTTAAACCTGGGAGGCAGAGGTTGCAGTGAACCGAGATAGTGCCACTACACTCCAACCTGGGTGACAGAACAAAATTTTAATTTTTTTTTGTAAAAAAAAAAAAAAAATTGGCTGGGTGCAGTGGCTCACATCTGTAATCCCAGCACTTTGGGAGGCTGAGGTGGGTGGATCATGAGGTCAGGAGTTGAAGACCAGCCTGGCCAATATCATGAAACCCCATCTCTACTGAAAATACAAAAATTAGCTGCTGGTGGCGCAACCGTGTAGTCTCAGCTACTCGGGAGGCTGAGGAAGGAGAATTGCTTAAACCAGGGAGGTGGAGGTTGCAGGGAGCCGAGATCATGCCACTGCACTCCAGCTTGGGTGACAGAGCAACACTCTGTCCCAATAAAAAAAAAAAAAATTGCATAAGCAGTTCCTGAGTTACAGCAGAATAGCTGACACCAAGCAGTTTAAAGACCCCCACAGAGAAACCAAACCAATATAAGAATATAGTTTCTTCATCTCTCTGTGCCATGTCTTTACCCTGCATACTTAGACCAATCAATGATCTCCATACTTTAGCCCACTCTCAAACTCCTAAATTAAAACTCTAACCCCAAACTCTCTGGGGAGGCAGATTTGAGGGTTCCTCCTGTTTCCTCTTTTGGCAGCCCTACAATTAAACCTCTTTCTCTGCTGCAAACCAGTGTCTCGGCATACTCACTTGCTGCATGCATTGAACAATGGACCTATTACAGTTACAGCTGAACCATATATATATATATAAAGACAGAATTCTGACTCACAACCTGAAGCAACCAGCCCAAGAAGCCAACCTACTATCTAAACTAATGAGTCAATGATGTCAGACTATCTTGATTAACCAGTCCAGGAAGCCAACAATAACCACTATAACAACTGGCTCAATTCACAATAGCCAAAATATGGAATCACTCTAAATGTTTGTCAACAAGTATAAAATGTGGAGGCTGGGCTAGGTGGCTCATGCCTGTAATCCCAGCACTTTGGGAGGCCAAGGTAGGTGGATCACTTGAGGTCAGGAGTTTGAAACCAGCCTGGCCAACACAGTGAAACCCTGTCTCTACTAAAAATATAAAAATTGGCCGGGTGCGATGGCTCATGCCTGTAATCCCAGCATTTTAGGAAGCTAAGGAGGGAGGATCAGAAGATCAGGAGATCAAGACCATCCTGGCTAACCCAGTGAAACCTTGTCTCTACTAAAAATACAAAAAATAGTTGGGTGTGATGGCACACGCCTGTAGTCCCAGATACTCGGGAGGCTGAGGCGGGACAATCGCTTGAACCCAGGAGGTAGAGGTTGCAGTGAGCCAACACGACACCAATGCACTCCACCCTGTGTGACGGAGTGAGACTAAGTCTCAAAAAAAAAAAAATGTGGAATATATATCATGGAAATGAGCCATAGAAAAAGAGTAAAATCCTGTCATTTGCAGCAACACGAATAAAACTGGAGAACATTAAGTGAAACAAGCCAGGCACGAAAGACAAATACTGCATGATCTCACTCATGTGGAATCTAAGATGTTGTTAAACTAGTAGAGAGAAGAACAGAAGTTACCAAAGGATGGGGAAGTAGGGTGTAGGATGATGGTGAGAAAGTCATCAACAGGTACAAGGCTACAGTTAGATAGGAGGAATAAGTTCTGGTGTTCTATTTCATATCAGAATGACCGGAGTTATCAATAATGTATATTTCACAAGAGCAAAAGAGAGGTTTGGTTTGGTTTTGTGAGACATAATCTCGCTCTGTCACCCAGGCTGGAGTGCAATGGTGCGATCTTGGCTTACTGCAACCTCTGCCTCCATGGTTTAAGCGATTCTGGTGCCTCAGGCTCCCTGAGTAGCTGCGATTACAGGCATGCACCCCCTCGCCCAGCTGATTTTTGTATTTTTAGTAGAGACAGGGTTATGCCGTGTTGGCCAGGCTGGTTTTGAACTCCTGAACTCAAGCAATTCACTCACGGCAGCCTCCCAAAGTGCTGGGATTACAGAGGTAAGCCACTGCGTCCAGCCAAAAAAAGAGGTTTTTAAATGTTCTCATCACAAAGAAACAATAAATGTTTAAGGTGATGAATATGCTAATTATCCTGATTAGGCCATTACACAATTTAGACATGCATCAAAACATGTATCATTATTATGCATCAATCATAAATTAAAAATGAAAACAAAAAACCACTGGCCCAAAAGAACCATGACTTACTTAATACCCTACATTTTGGTCCCACCCCCTCCAACTTGGGACCAACTGAAGAAAGTCAAACATGTACCTCCTAACCACACAGGATGCCCTGCTTCTAATCAGCCTGTCTCCAGCTGCCCTATGCCAGGAGCCTCCAATTAGGGCACACCTGAAACCTTCTCTTCCCGCTCCCCCCCCCCACCCCCCCATAAAGCTTTACCACTCCTCTGTCTGCTTTTGAGTCTCTGCCAAATGCAAATGATAACAGCTGACTCTTTTGCTCTGAATAGCTTTTGCTTGTTCTCATCTGGGTGCTCTTTATTTCCATATTAAAAATAGCTTTGATGCACTTTGGGAGGTAGAGGTAGGCAGATCACTTGAGGTCAGGAGTTCAAGATCATCTTGGCCAACATGGCGAAACCCTGTCTCTAACAAAAAAATACAAAAATTAGCCAAATGTGGTGGTGTACACCTGTAATCCCAGCTGCTCAAGAGACTTAGGCATGAGAATCACCTGAACCCGGAAAAAAACATTTTTTTTTTTTGCTTTCTTTTTGAGATGGGGTTTTTGCTCTTGTTGCCCAGGCTGGAGTGCACTGGCGCAATCTTGGGTCACCAAAACCTCCACTTCCTGGGTTCAAGCAATCCAACTGCCACAGCCTTCCAACTAGCTGGGATTACAGGCATACACCACCATGTCCGACTAATTTTGTATTTTTAGTAGAGATGGGGTTTCTCCATGTTGGTCAGGTTGGTTTTTAACTCCTGATCTCAGGTGATCCACCTGCCTTGACCTCCCAAAGTGTTGGGATTACAGGCATGAGCCACCGCACCTGGCCAAAATACATTATTTTTTGAACATAAAAAAGTGCTACACCTTTTCAATTTGCTTCAAATGATTAAAAAAAAAGAGAGAGAGAAAATTTAAAAAATAAAGTGCTAACCATCAAACGAAAGATTAATACACTATTAAAATTGAAAAAAGAAAATAAATTTTTGCTGGTCCGCAAATCATGAAGATATTCTCCTATATTTTCTTTCTTTTCTTTCTTTTTTTTGGAGACAAAGTCTCACTTCATCACCCAGGTTGGAGTGCAATGGTGTGATCTTGGTTCACTGTAAACTCTGCCTCCTGGGTTCAAGCGATTCTCCTGCCTCAGCCCCCCAAGTAGCTGGGATTACAGGTGCCTGCCACCATGCCAAGCTAATTTTTGTTTTTTAGTAGAGATGGGGTTTCACCATGTTGGTCAGGCTAGTCTAGAACTCCTGACCTCAGATGCTCCACCTGCCTTGGCCTCCCAAAGTGCTGGGATTACAGGCATGAACCACCACGCCTGGCCAATATTCTTTTCTATTTTCTTGCAGAAGCATTTTTGTTTTACCTTTCTCATTTGGATTCCTGATCCATCTCCAATTAATTTTTTATGTGGTGTAAGTTTGGGATGAAGGTTTATTACTTTTAGCCTGTCAGTTCAGTTTAATAGGTTGAGTCAGAAAAAGCAGATCTATCTGAAAATGTCAAGTCTGGAACAATGGTAAAAGTTAAGATAAGGACTAAGGTCGGAGATAGAAGTGGATATTCTCTAAAAGAAGAGATAAGTATAGCAGTCAATAAAATCAAGGTAACAGAGAAAAGAAAGTAACAAAGGCCCTAGACAAACATAAATATAAAATAATCAACATAGAACTACATAGAATTGAAAACTAATCAGAGAAATAGGAAGAAAAATTATTTCTAAGCAGTTTTCACTGAAATCAACGGAAAATAAAAATTTGAAGATAAAAGATACGGTCTAAAAAAAAAAAAAGACATAGTCTAACTGTAACATTCTACAGAAGTAAAGTAAAGAACTGAGAAAAAGGCTACTGGACTTGGTATTATGATGCAAATGACCTGTGAAGGCATGGTTTCTTAGAATGATAGTAAGAAATGGATTCAGCTACTTCTGAGAAGGTATTTAAAAAGCTCAAACTGTTTGGTTGAAAGGATTTTCCTTATCATTCGAACCAGCAATCCCATTACTGGGTATATCCCCAAAGGAACAGAAATCATTCTATTACAAAAACACAGGTACACATGTTCACTGTGGCACTATTTACAATAGCAAAGACATGGAATCAACCCAAATGCCCACCAACAATAGACTGGATAAAGAAAATGTGGTACATATACACTATGAAATACTATGCAGCCACAGAAAAGAATGAGATCATGTCTTTTGCAGGGACATGGATGGCGCTGGAGACCATTATCCTTAACAAACTAACAAAGGAACAGAAAACCAAATACTGCATGCTCTCACCTAAAAGTGGGAGCTAAAGGATGAGAACACATAGACACAGACGGGAAGGACACACACTGGGGCCTTTCAGAGGGCGGAAGGTGGGAGGAGGGAGAGGACCATGAAAAATAACTAATAGGTACTAGGCTTAATACTTGGGTAATGAAATAATCTGTACAACAAATCCCCATGACACAGGTTTACCTATGTAACAAACCTGCAACTGTACCCCTGAACGTAAAATGAAAGTTAAAAAAAAAAAATTTTCCTCCCAGGATAGAAATATCTAAACAAATTTATAGGGAGGGGCAAGAAATCAATGAAGGAGAAATAAAGCATGTAAGAGATGAAATAATTATTGGAATAAGATGCCACAGGATAGTCCATTGTGATCAAGAACAGGTTAATGGCCTAAAGTGACCCAAACTATAAATGACTGACCTACTGGAATCTATCATTTGTAGATCTGGCTACATTTGAAACATATACCCACCTCAGACATTCCTAACTTTTGTTAAAAAGAACACTAACAATTGTGCCATTGTACTCCAACTTAGGTGACAGAGCGAGACCCCACCTCAAGGGAAAAAAAAAATGTGCTGCAGGATCACACTGCCCTTATCTTATACTAAAGATAAGAATTGTATTCTCACCATCAGATCATCTTCCAATGCAAACATTATAATGGCACGAGTCCAGTGACTTTTTGTACAACTGGTAGCATAGAAAAGATTATGTAACTGCAGTTATTGAGCCAAAAAGGGTGCAGTCTCCACTAGGGAAAAAGTTATATCCCAGAGCTACTTGTTCTCTTAAGCCCAGTTAATCAAGCAGTCAATTCATCCTCTAAAATGTAAACATATATAAGGTTTACTTTATGCTTTGCTCTTTGCAAAATTCTTTGAGTGCTTCTAGAAATATAAAGGTAAATTTTGATATAAATATTAAAGAAACCTACCACTGAACACTTCCTTTCTTCTGCCCTTTACTATTAACTGCCCAGTTACTAAATCCTGCAACTAATGCTATGCAATTTTTTTTTAAGAGATGGGGGTCTCTCTATGTTGGCCAGGTTGGTATTGAACTCCTGAACTCAGGCAATCCTAATTACGCTGACTTGATCCTGTTAATATATATATTTATCAAAGCATCACTGTATCCCATGAATATGTAAAACAATTATTACGTGTTAATTAAAATAAAACTTTAAAAAGACTGAGCACGGTGGTTCACGCCTGTAATCCCAGCACTTTGGGAAGCTGAGGGTGGGGGGGATCATATGAGGCCATGAGTTCGAGACCAGCCTGGCCAACATGGCAAAACCCCGTCTCTACTAAAAATACAAAAATCGGCCGGGCGCGGTGGCTCACGCCTGTAATCCTAGCACTTTGGGAGGCTGAGGTGGGTGGATCACCTGAGGTCAGGAGTTCAAGACCAGCCTGGCCATCATGGTGAAACCCCATCTTTTTAAAAATAAAAATTTGTATTTAAAAAAAAAAAGAAAAAAATCAGCCAGGAGTTGTAGCACATGCCTGTAACACCAGCCACTTGGGAGGCTGAGGCACGGGAATTGCTGGAACTTAAGAGGTGGAGGTTGCAGTGAGCTGAGACAGCACCACTGCACTCCAGCCTCAGTGACAGGGTGAGACTCTGTTCCCTAGCTCTAAGTCCCCACTTAAAAAAAAAAAAAAAAACTAGGCTGGGCACAGTGGCTCACACCTATAATCCCAGCACTTTGGGAAGCCAAGGTGGGTGGATCATGAGGTCAGGAATTCAAGACCGGCCTGGCCAATATGGTGAAACCTTGTTTCTACTAAAAATATAAAAAATCAGTCGGGTGTGGTGGCAGGCACCTGTAGTCCCAGCTACTCGGGAGGCTGAAGCAGGAGAATCACTTGAATCCAGCAGGTGGAGGTTGCAGTGAGCAGAAATCTCACCACTGCACTCCAGCCTGGGCAACAAGAATGGGACTTTGTCTCAAAACGAACAAATAAACAAACACTTAGGCCAGGTGCAGTGGCTTATGCCTGTAATTCCAGTACTCTGGGAGGCTTAGGTGGGTGGAGTTCAAGACCAGCCTGGCCAACATGGTAAAACTCCATCTCTACTAAAAATACAAAAATTAGCCAGATGTTTTGGCGCATGCCTGTAGTCCCAGCTATTCAGGAGGCCGAAGCAAGAGGATCGCTTGAACCCAGGAGGCGGAGGTTGCAGTGAGCTGAGATTGTGCCACTGCGCTCTGGCCTGGGTGACAGAGACTCCACCTTAAAAAAAAAAAAAAAAAGGAAAGAAAACTAAACTAAACTAAAAGAAAAAAAGAATCCCATGCAAAGTCAGCTGAGAAAGTAGGTTATGTGATTTTGAAAAGGCGATCAGAGGCCTGCTGGTACTTTCAGCAGAGTCTAGTCACTGAAAGAGGCAAATGGTGATCCTGTACCAGTATTTCAACATTCAGGATTAGGAAACTAAAAAAAATTTTTTTTTTTTTGGTGCACCCTCGGTGGATTTTTTTTTTTTTTTTTTTTTACTAAAACATATTAAAAATTTATTTGTGGTCTTAATGAAGTAAAGGAAATTAATTTTATTAATTCAATCAAGGTTGTGGGGACAATACAAGTTAAAAGAGACTGTTTATATACCATAATTTTTTTTTTGAAACAGGGTTTCACACTGTTGCCCAGGCTGGAGTGTAGTGGCACAATCACAGCTCACTGTAACCCAAAATTCCTGGCCTCAAGCAATCCTCCATCCTAAGCCTCTTGAGTAGTTGGGACCATAAACTCGAATCATCATGCCCAGCTAATTAAAAAAAAAATTGGGGCAGGGGGCAGGCGCAGTGGCTCACTCCTGTAATCCCAGAACTTTGGGAGGCCAAGGCAAGCAGATCACAAAGTCAGGAGTTCGAGACCAGCCAGACCAACATGGTGAAACCCCACCTCTACTAAAAAATACAAAAATTAACCAAGCATGGTGGCAGGCGCCTGTAATCTTAGCTACTCAGGAGGCTGAGGCAGGAGAATCACTTGAACCAGGAAGGCGGAGGTTGCAGTGAGCCAAGATCCCATCATTGCACTCCAGCCTAGGTGACAGAGCAAGACTTCATCTCGAAAAAAAAAAATCTTTTTTAGAGATGGGGGTCTTGCTCTGTCACCCAGGCTGGTCTCAAACTGCTGGCCTCAAGTGATCCTCCCATGCCCATCTCCCAAAGCACTGGGGTTACAGTTGTGAGCCACTGTGCTGGGCCCATGATTCCAATTTTTGAGAAAGCAGAGAGAAAGAGATGTGTTGGGTAATAAAGAAGTTATCTTTCCTAAAAAGAGACTGTTTTGGGAAGTAAAATAGTACCTGGTATTACCCCATACTATAAACTTTACACAACCTTCTCTACCACGGGAGCAGGTAGCTTGGTGGTTCTACTGCCAAAAGTCTAGAGAGCCACCTAACCTGACGAGGTATATATTTGACTTTCTTTTCTTCTGACTTTGCAGACTACTTACTGCCACAATTCTTGTTATGGCCAAAATGACTGTCTTCATTAAGGATGGGGACTCCTTGACAGTATAGGTTTTAAGGCCACACATCAGCTGCTAGGAGACTGAGCCAAAGAAAAAGGTTTTAGGTTGCCACTTACTTCAAATCAAGGCCGCTTTACCTTTGGGCATTCTAGTCTCTCCTTTACTTTGCAACTTTTCTGCAAGTTCTTCAAATTTCTTGCCCCTTTCCTGCTAATATACTGAATATGTAAGTTCATGTGAGCTGCTTACTATCTTGTTAATAAAATTTTCTGTCCTAAGCATATAACCCAATTACTATGTATAACTTCAGATTCTCACAAAAAAATGTATGTAGTTCTCACACATGTATAATTGATTAAATTTATGTCACTGTTTCTAAAATGGCTTAATTAGGGGAAAAAATTTATACTCTATAATGCTCTCACAAATATTGCTATCCCTTTAAACTTCATCTATACTTATTGTCCCGGGACTTGATATTCATAGGTTTTCTTATCTTAGAAGTAATCTCATTTAATTAAGATCTTTCTTCATGACAAGATAGTTGCATAATAACAAAAATTATTTATTGGCTTTTAAATTGCAATTGCAATTTTGCAACATCTCTGGACATCACTATTGCAAACAGAAATTCCTAACAAATAACACTTTGAGGTTCCCAAGTGTAAGAGACTAAATGCTTTTTGTTTTTGTTTTGAGACAAGGTCTTGTTCTGTTTGTTGCCCAGGCTGGAGGGCCTTGGTGCCATCATAGCTCACTGCAAGCCTTGACCTCCTGGGCCCAAGTGATCATCCTATCTCAGCCTCTCGAGTAGCTGAGACCACAAGTATGTGTCACTACACCCGACTAATTTTTTAATTTTTTGTAGAGACCTGGGAGGTGGGTTGGGTGTCTCTGTTCCCCAGGCTGGTCTCCAACTCCTGGCCTCAAATGATCCTCTCACCTCAGCCTTCCAAAGTGCTGGGATTATAGTTGTGAGCCATGGCACCCAGCCCAGAGTAAATGTTTTTGAACAATTACTGAAGAAACAAATAATCCCATTGTTAGATAATGCCTATAGATAATCACCAACTTCCAAATGCTGTACTGAAGATTCTATCACATTACTTTAAGTGCAAAAGATAATCAACAAATGGAAAAGAAGATTTAACTGGATAAGCAGGTTCTCTACATCTTTTGTATTGAAATCCTAATTTTAAATGAAGGTGAGGTGGTAGTTCAAACCTATAATCCCAGCACTCTGGAAGCCCAAGGTGGACAGATTGCCTGAGTCCAGGAGTTTGAAACTATAGTGAGGTATGACTGCACCACTGCACTCCAACTTGGGCAAAAGAGTGAGACCCTGTCATTCATTCATTTGTACATACATGCATATAGCGTTCTACTTAAATAGGCAGATAAAAAAAACATATTTATCTCAACTATCTTCCTAATCCTCAATTAAAAGCACATAAATAAACAAGCTATAAATAAAGCCCAAAGACAGAAGAGGAAATAACAAATCAAAGATGTCAACAAAATATTGGAAAATAAAAAGTGAAGAGGCTGGGCATGGTGGCTTATAGATGTAATCCCAAGGCTTTGGGAAGCCAAGGTGGGATGATCTCTTGAGCACAGGAATTTTTGAGACCAGCTTGGACACCATAGGGAGACTCTGTCTCTACAAAAAATTAAAAAAAAAAAAAAAATTAGCCAGGGGTGCTGGCATGTACCTGTGGTCCCACCTACTTGTGAGGCCAAGGCAGAAGGACCACTTGAGCCCAGGGGTTCAAGACCAGCCAGGGAACATAGTAACACCTTGTTCTGCAAAAAAGTAAGTAGCCGGGTGTGGCAGCATGTGCCTGTAGTGCCAGCTAGGAGGGAGGCTGAGATGGGCAGATTGCTTGAGCATGGAAGGTCAAGGCTGCAGTGAGCTGTGACTGAACCACTCCACTGCATTCCAGTATGGGTGACAGAGTGAGACCCAGTCTGGAAAAAAAAAAAAAAAAATAGAAGTCTCCAATTTCTTGCCAGGGTCAAGCATAAGCCTGCCTATCAGCTTTCTGGATGTAACAAGCAGAATGAGAAATCATGTTAACTGATTTTTACCATATTTGTCTCCATTTGGCCTTTGTAACTGGTGCACTCACTCACCACAAAACACACAAGTGGTGTTTGGTATTTCTGAATCTGGAGCCTTCCCTGAACCTTAGCTACCTAGAACCTCCAGTTTGGAACCATTACTGGGTTCTTGGTCGGAATCAGTTTACTTCCTGCTCCAACTTCATTTCACTTCTAGGCTGTTGCTTCTTCTGTATTGTTAAACCAGTTAAAACTCTTCCTCTACATTTCCTTCTCCCAAAAATGTAGAGAAGCTCGCTCTCTTTTTCTCCTTTTCCCATTCTGTTCTTGCATGTTTATATCCATTTTATTCCTTTACTGTAATTTTATATGGCTTAAAAAGAAGTGGGGCCTGAAGGCACATACCTGTAGTTGCAGCTACTCAGGAGGTGGAGGCAGAAGAATCACTCGAGTCCAAGATTCTGTAGAGAAATATAATCATGCCCATGAATACAGAGCACAGGCAACAGAGGGAGACTCCATTTCTTTGAAAAATTTGTGCTGTATCCAATTCTGCCTATTACTGAATATCTTTGGGACAACATAGCCTTAGGAGATCAAAAATAAAATAAATAAACAAAATAGAATAAATATATGGTCACTCTGTCATGTTTAACCAGAAATTTGTAACCACAGTAAGAAATTCCTGATATTATGGAGCTTATATTTAACAAAGGGGAAACCGACAATAAAAATAATTAAAATATGTTTGAAAGTAGTAAAGCTTATTAAGATTAAGCAGGGCCAGGCAGAGTGGCTCACGCCTGTAATCCCAGCACTTTGGAAGGCCGAGGCGGGCAGATCACTTGAGGTCAGGGACTTTAATACCCGCCTGGCCAACATGGTGAAACCCAATCTCTGCTAAAAATACAAAAAAAAAAAAAAAATTAGGTGTGGTGGCAGGTGCCTGTGGTCCCAGCTACTTGAGAGGCTAAGGCACAAGAATCGCTTGAACCCAGGAGACAGAGGTTGTAGGGAACTGAGATCATGCCACTGCACTCCAGCCTGGGTGACTAAGTAAGACTCCATCTCAAAAAAAAAAAAAAAAAAAGATCAAGCAGGAGAAAGGTGCTAGGGAAGACTTTGCACTGAGAGGGTATCTGGGCCAGGATCTAGAAAATGTGTGACTGAACGATGTGGATATGCAACGAAAACATAGATGTAAACCTCTGATATAGGGACATTCTTGTCATGCTTGGGAACAACAAGGCTGAGACTGTAGAGCAAGTAGAACACTGTCATATGCTGCTGATCAGAATATAAAGTATTATAACCACTCTGGAAAACTTTCTTATGGTCTTTTTTCTTTTTCTTTTTTTTTTTTTTTTTTGAGACAGAGTCTTGCTGTTGCCCAGACTGGAGTGCAGTGGCGCAATCTTGGCTCACTGCAAACCCCGCCCCCAGGGTTCAAGAGATTCTTTTGCCTCAGCCTCCTGAGTAGTTGGGATTACAGGCACATACAATCAAGCCTGGCTAATTTTTGTATTTTTAGTAGAGAAGGGGTTTCTCCATATTGGTCAGGCTGATCTCCAACTCCTGACCTTGTGATCTGCCCATCCTCAGCCTCCCAAAATGCTGGGATTACAGGCGTGAGCCACAGCGCACGGCCTGTTAAGAGTCTTATAAAGTTACTGACCATGCAAGCAATATGATTACAATATGACCAAACAATTCTATTCCTAGGTAGTTACCCACCCAAGACAAATAAAAACATACATCCTGAAAGACTTGTACAAAAATTTTATGGCAACTTTATTCAGAGTAAATCCAAATAGGAAACAACCCAAACATTTAATAAGAGAAAAATGTTTTAATACATTATAGTGTATTCATAAATGGAGCAAAATAAAACCAACCAACACCACAAACAAAAAACCTTGGCCAGGTGCAGTGGCTCACGCCTGTAATCCCAACACTTTGGGAGGCCGAGGCTGGCAGATTACTTGAGGTCAGGAGTTTGAGACCAGCCTGGCCAACATGGTGAAATGCTGTCTCTACTAAAAATACAAAAAAAATTAGTCAGGTGTGATAGCGGGCTCCTGTAATCCCAGCTACTTGGGAGGCTGAGGCAGGAGAATTGCTTGAACTTGGGAGGTCGAGGTTGCAGTGAGCGGATATCACATCACCGCACTCCAACCTGGGCGACAAGAGCAAGACTCCATCTCAAAAAAAAAAAAAAAAAAAACCTCCTTATGAATACAAATAGATGAATCTCACATAATACAAAGTGAAACCAGACACAAAAATGCACACTATGAGTATCACTGCATCTATACCACACTCTAGGAAAGGTAAATGTAATCTCTTGTGATAGAAAGCAGATCAGTATCAGATGGGTGAGGTGGCTCACACCTGCAATCCCAGCACTTTGGGAAGGGGAGGTGGGTGAGACACCTGAGGTCAGGAATTCAAGAGCAGCCTAGCCCACATGGTGAAACCCCATTTCTACTAAAAATACAAAAATTAGCCAGATGTGGTGGCACACATCTGTAGTCTCAGCTGCTTGGAAGGCTGAAGTGGGAGGATCACTTGAGCGCAGGAGGCGGATGTTGCAGTGAGCCAAGATCCCAACACTGCACACTCCAGCCTGGGTGACGGAGGGAGACTCCGTCTTCAAAAGAAAAAAAAAAGGAAAACAGATCAGTATTGCTTGGGGCTAGGAACGGAGGTAGAAATGGAAGGGGGGAAAAGTCAGTGATGGGAATTTCCATGTTTTGATTGTGGTGGTGATTATAAGACTTATGCATTTACCAAAACTTGTCAAACAGTACATTTATAATGGATTTAATTTATTGGATGTCAGTTACACCTCAATCAAGTAGGTTTTTAAAAAGGATTGCTCAGGTTGCTGTATAGAGAACAGACAGATATATATGGAACTAATCTAATATTAACAATGAACAGTTAACCAATTAATATTTCCTTGATTTATTCTAAAAATGAATCCCAAATTCAGTTTTTCTTAGTAACAGTCCTGGCATATTTTTTTTTTTTTTTTTTTTAAGATGGGGTTTCACCATGATGGCCAGGCTGGTCTTGAACTCCTGACCTCAGGTGATCCACCCACCTCGGCCTCCCAAAGTACTGGGATTACAGGCGTGAGCCACCGCGCCCGGCCTTTTTTTTCTTTTTCTTTTTTTTTTTTTTTTTTTTTCAGTCCTGGCATATTAACAACATTGCTATCACAACTGTATAATGCCTACTTCTATTTACATAAAGTCTATAAGCAGTAACCTCAAAACTATTACAGAAATAATAGAATGTTTTGCCTGCAATTAAAAAAACACAAAGTATTTGCTGACAAATGCTCAACACTTTGGACGCTTAAAATGTAGGGTTTTTTTTTCTTTTCTTTTTTTGAGACAGTCTCGCTCTGTCGTCTAGGCTGGTATGCAGTGGCACAATATCACTGTAATATCCACCTCTCAAGTTCAAGTGATTCTCCTGCCTCAGTCTCCCAAGTGGCTGAGACCACAGGCGTGCACCACCACCTCAGCTAATTTTTGTATTTTTAATAGAGAAGGGGTTTCACCATGTTGGCTAAGCTGGTCCTGAACTCCTGACTTAAGGTTATCTGCCAACCTTGGCCTCCCAAAGTGCTGGAATTACAGGCATGAGACACCGAGCCTGGACAAAATGCTTTTTTTCCTGACCTTTTTTTTTTTTTTTTAAGACAAGGTACATCCTTTGTCCAGGCTGGAGTGCAGTGGCCCAATCACGGATCACTACAGCTCAACCTCCCAGACTCAGGTGATTCTCCCACTTCAGCCTCTGGAGTAGCTGGGACTACTAGCATGCCACCACGCCCAGCTCATTTTTTGTAGAAATGGAGCTTTGCCTTGTTGCCCAGGCTGGTTGCCAACTCTTGGGCTCAAGCAATCCTCCCATCTCAGCCTCCCAGACTGCTAGGGACTGCAGGCATGAGCCACTGCATTTGGCCCTAAAAATGATTTGGCAACAGAGCGAGACTCTGTCTAAAAAAAAAAAAGTGGCCAGGCACGGTGGCTCAAGCCTGTAATCCCAGCACTTTGGGAGGCAGAGGTGGGCAGATCATCTGAGGTCAGGAGTTCGAAACCAGCCTGGCCAACATGGCAAAACCCCATCTCTACTAAAAATATAAAAATTAGCCAGGTGCAGTGGTGGGTGCTTATAATCCCAGCTACTCGAGAGGCTGAGGCAGGAGAATTGTTGGAACCCAGGAGGCGGAGGTTGCAGTAAGCCAAGATCTTGCCATTGCACCCCAGCCTTGGTGACAGAGCGAGACTCCATCTACAATAAAAAAAAAAAAAAAAAAAGCTTTTAAACTCATGTTTATCATGTGAGAACATTTAGGTTTGGGGAGCATTAAAATTAAATTTATAATTTGACATTTCTTTCTTTTTTTTTTTCGAGACAGAGTCTTGCTCTGTCACCCTAGATGCAGTCACACTCATAGTACGTATTTTTATGTCTGCTTTCACTTTGTATTATGTGAGAGTCATCTATTTGTATTCATAAGGAGGTTTTTTGTTTTTTGAGTTTTTTTGAGACAAAGTCTCACTCTTGTCGCCCAGGCCGGAGTGCAGTGACGCGCTCTGCTCACTGCAACCTCCGCCTCCTGGGTTGAAGCCATTCTCCTGCCGCAGCCTCCCAAGTAGCTGGGATTACAGTCACCTGCCATCATGCCCAGCTAATTTTTGTATTTTTGTAGAGACAGAGTTTTGCCATGTTGGCCAAGCTGATCTCAAACTCCTGACCTCAGGTGATCTGGCTGCCTCAGCCTCCCACAGTACTGGGATTACAGGCATGAGCCACTGCACCCAGCCTGGGCTAATTTTCTTATTTTTAGTAGAGATGAGGTTTTGCCATGTTGGCCAGGCTAGCCTCAAACTCCTGGCCTCAAGTAATCGATCCACCTCAGTCTCCTACAGTGGTGGGATTACAGGATCACTGCACCCAGCCTTATTTCTTGAACTAACAGTGGAAGAGCAGATCCTTTCCTGACATAGTCCTTTTTTTCTATAGCAAATATGTTTATATTTTCCTCCTAACACTTCGGATTCAAAGGTAGGTGTGCAAAAAAATGAAGAGGGAAAAATACTTCTTTATAGTATAATGCAATAAATAAATGTAAGAAGAATAGCTTAGATAGAAAATGACAATTTTGTAACCATTACAGGAATAACTGGTTCAAGCAAATCACCAAGATAGGCTAAAACTTCTGGGTGAAACTTTATTTACAAATGAGATATTTACAAATCTGTGGGAACACAGGTTACTACTTATTAATGATGAAGAGAAACCTGGTGGATACAATCTTATCTTTGATGAGATAACATACTGATATTGGGGCTGAGAAAGCAATACCCCAGGCAGGGCGTGGTAGTTCATGGCTGTAATCCCAGCACTTTGGGAGGCAGAGGCAGGCAGACAGCTTTAGTTCAGGAGTTTGAGACCACCCTGGGGAACATGGCAAAACCCTGTCTCTACTAAAAATACAAAAAGTAGCCAAGGGTGGTTGCACATGCCTGTAGTCCCAGCTAGCGGGGAAGCTGAGGCAGGAGAATTGCTTGAACCCGAGAGGCGGAGGTAGCAGTAAGCTGAGATGGCACCATTGCACTCCACCTGAGTGACAAAGGGAGACTCTGTTTAAAAAATATATATATAGGAGAGATCCAAGATGGTCACGTAGCAGCAGTTCAGGATTGTAGCTCCCAGTGAAAGCGCAGAGAGCGAGTGGATGCCACAATTGCAGACGAATTTTTGATGCCCACAGACTGGGAGATTCCCGGCGAAGGAACCACACGGGTCCCCAGCGCGACTCTTTCGGCCGGCGCGGCGCTTCTCGGTGTGGAGTGTACGGGACTGGATGTCCTTTTAGTCGGGCTCGGTCGGTCCCATCCCCACAAGGAGAACAGCAATTGGAAGCGCTGAGGACTGAGAAAAAGCACAGCTGAACCCGGGAAGGCCCAGCTCTGTGGGGAAGGGGCGCCCCCCCGAAGGAAAACTAAGAAACAGAA